>PVKP010032481.1:0-25890 GCA_004027715.1 Plecturocebus donacophilus | reverse complement strand
GGGATAGGGCAGCGTGTGGGATGAGGTGTGGGGATGGGGTATGGGTGTGGGTATAGGGTATGGGGTGAGATGTAGGGTGTGGAGTTCAGGGTGTGGGTTTGGGGTGTGGGGTGGGGAACACTTACTTGGCCTGGTTGCTCAGGAGGGTCACATTCACATTGCCGAGGACCAGGTTCAAGTAGAGCCTGGAAGGAAACACCTATGAGGGGCATGATCCTAAGCAGGTGGGCACAAACCAACAACATTCAAGCTTGACACACTTAACCAGCACATCCCACTGACGTTAGAAGACAGGGGCCTAAGCTCAGCAGGCAAATGGGCCCCACATCGAGTGGGAATAATGACTAACCAGAGGACATTACATTTGTGACACATGACATGTGAGGAGTTGATTTCCCCCTCCTTGCTGCCTTAGAGACTGTATTTCCCAGCCTGCCTTGCAGCCAGATGTGAGCACGTGACCAAGCATAGCCAATGTGGTGGAGGCATAGGTACAACCTCCAGGTCAATTTTTTAATAATTTTCTTATTTTCCATTATTATCATTGTTATTATTTTTAGAGACAGGGTCTCACTCTGTTGCCTGGGCTAGATAGTGCAATGGCATAATCATAGCTCACTGCAGTTTTTTGTTTTTTTGAGACAGAGTCTTGCTGTCGCCCAGGATGGAGTGCAGCACATGATCTCAGCTCACGGCAACCTCTGCCTCCTGGGTTCAAGTGATTCTCCTGCCTCAACCTACCCTGTAGCTGGGATTACAGGTACCTGCCACTGTGCCCAGCTAATTTTTGTATTTTTAGTAGAGATGGGGTTTCACCATGTTGGCCAGGCTGGTCTCGAACTCCTGACCTCAACTGGTCAGCCTGCCTCAGTCTCCCAAAGTGTTGGGATTACAGACGTGAGCCACTATGCCCAGCCTCAACGCAGCTGAATTCCTAGGCTCAAGCAGCCCTCCCACCTCAGTCACCAAAGTGGCTAGGATTACAGGTACATACCACCATGCCGATTTTGTTAAAGTTTTGTAGAGATGGGGTCTCAATATGTTGCCTAGGCTGATCTTGAATTTCTGGGCTCAAGCAATCCTCCCACCTCAGTCTCCCAAAGTGCTGGGATGACAGGCACAAGCCACTGTGCCCAGCCTTGAGTTGGGTTTTCTACCATTTGCAATCCAAAGATTCCCTACTGAGGTAAGCTACACAGACGACTAGGGAGAAAGGAGCAGGAAGGTGGACTTGCATGACACTGTAAAAGGGTCACGAATGCTGGGCTGCAGTTCAATCTGCAGAAAATGATCACGCTTAACTTGTGGAGTCTTTACCCAAACACAGTAAAACAGAAGCTGGGAGCAATGGGTTAAAATGTAACAGGGCGAGCCAGCTCCCACCTGCCAGCTGTGGGCCTGAAAGGAAGCCCCTCCTCCTGGTGGGCGGCTCTGACTCAGTGCTTGACTAATCCAGAAAACAGGGTCAGCGTGAACTGATGAGATGTGCTTAGCCGCCTATGTCAGGTCACGATGATATGAAGCTGTAAGGAGCTCTCTCCAGAACAAGGTGGCAATGACATCACTTGAGGGAGGGAACAGGGACTTCTCAGAAGGGGGAAGATGGAAAGAACATGGGCTTTGGAGTCAGAACATCTGATGTTCACATCCTGGCGTGGCCAAACATTCCCTGATGTCTCTGAATTTTGTACAAATGGGGATCCCTGCCGGGCGTGGTGGCTCACACCTGCAATCCCATCACTTTTGGAGGTCGAGGCGGGCAGATCACAAGGTCAGGACTTTAAGACCAGCCTGGCCAACATGGTGAAACCCCGTCTCTACTAAAAATACAAAAATTAGCTGGGTGTGGTGGTGGGCGCCTGTAATCCCAGCTACTCAGGAGGCTGAAGCAGGAGAATTGCAAGAACCCGGGAGGTGGAGGTTGCTGTGAGCTGAGATGGCGCCACTGCACTCCAGCCTGGGTGACAGAGTGAGACTCCGCCTCAAACAAAAAAAACGGGGATCCCTTAGTCTGACGCACAGGCTGTTGAGGATAAACGCAGTGGCATCACGGGAGTTTCTAGCACAGCACTGAGTGCAGGAGGCTCTTGATGCATGTCTGTTCTCTTGGGAGAGAAAACCTTCCCTCTTGACCCCAGGTGGCACCAGGCAGGTGGCAGGTGCAGGCTCCTCGCAATGGCCCTCCCGGGAATGCTGCTGTCCCACACTGGCTGGGCCCCTCCTGGGCTCACAGAGGAATACATGTGGAAGGCTCCTGCTCTCTCCTGCCCTTGCGTCCCTCCTTCCCCTTCACTCTGAGCGGCAGCAGGAAGGCGAGAGTCACATGGAGCAGCTGGGCTAGGCCTGGGCATAGACTGTGGCGGGGTGGGAGGCTGCCGGCTCCTACCCGTTCTTCTTGGGCAGGTAGGCCTCCATGTTGAAGAAGACATTCTGCCGCTCCTTGATGTTTGCGGCCATCTGCTGAATGAGCTCCGCCTCGTCCCGACTGGCATGGCGTTTGTACCTGTGGTCAGAGAGGCAGGCACAGGGGAAGGGGCATCACTCAGGAGGAGGAGGGCTATGGGCACCCCAGGTCCCAGCCTCCCACCTTCTACCCCAGTGCCTCTTGCAAACGCAGTTCTCTATCCCGACTGTCAGGGTGGGGGTGATGCTGCTTCCCAGGTAGTCTCGTGACCCTCGGAAAGTCCTTAAACCTCTCTGCTTTGTTTTCCACACCTGAAAAGCTGGGATAACCTCAAGCCTACCTCACAGACAACAGTCTGGTGAGGATTAAGTAAGTAAGTACAACATAGAGCAACCAGAATAATACTTGATAGTATGAGCTCAAGGGATAATTACTGACAATACTATTTTTCTTCTCACTGCTCTAAAGAAATAACTAAGGCCGGGTGCGGTGGCTCATGCCTGTAATCTCAACACTTTGGTAGGCTGAGGTGGATGGATCAAAAGGTCAGGAGATCAAGACCATCCTGGCCAACATGGTGAAACCCTGTGTCTACTAAAAATACAAAAATTAGCTTCGTGTGGGGTGGCACGCCTATACTCCCAGCTATTCGGGAGGCTAAGGCAGGAGAATCACTTGAACCTAGGAGGTGGAGGTTGCAGTGAACCAAAACTGTGCCATTGCACTCCAGCCTGGTGACAGACCGAGGCTTCATCTCAAATAATAATAAAAATAAATAAAAAAGAAATAATTAGCAAGCATGGTGTTATAGTCCCAGCACATACTGCCTATGATCTCAGCACTTTGGGAGGCCAGGGCAGAGGATCACTTGAGGCCAAAAGGTTGAGACCAGTCTGACCAACACAGCAAGACCCTATCTCTACAAAAAATTATTTAAAGAAAACAGCCAGGCCAAGTGCGGTGGCTCACACCTGTATTCCTAGCACTTTGGGAGCCCAAGGCGGGTGGATCACTTTAGGTCAGGAGTTCAAGATCAACCTGACCAACATGGAGAAACCCCATCTCTACTAGAAATACAAAATTAGTCAGGTGCGGTGGCACATGCCTGTAGTCCCAGCTACTAGGAAGGCTGACGCAGGAGACTCACTTGAACCCAGGAAGCAGAGGTTGCAGTGAGCCGAGATCGCACCATTGCACTCCAGCCTGGGCAACAAGAGGGAAACTCTTTCTCACACACACAAAAAAAAAATGAAGAAGAAGAAAAGAAAACAACCAGGGGCCAGGCATGGTGGCTCACGCCTGTAATCCCAGCACTTTGGGAGGACAAGGTGGGCGGATCACCTGATGTCAGGAGTTGGAAATCAGCCTGGCCAACATGGCAAAACCCCATCTCTACTAAAAATACAAAAATTAGCTGGGCATGGAGGCAGGCCCCTGAAATCCCAGCTACTCAGGAGGCTGAGGCAGGAGAATCACTTGAATCTCAGAGACGGAGACTGCAGTGGAAGCGGATATTGCGCCACTGCACTCCAGCCTCAGTGAGAGAGTGAAACTCTGTCTCAAAAAAAACAACAATAACAAAAACAACAAGCAGGCGTGGTGGTAAATGCCTGTAGTCCTAGGACTCATGAGGCTGAGGTGGGGGGATGGCTTGAGCCGAGATCAAGGCTGTGGTAAGCCATGATTGTGCCACTGCACTCCAGCCTGCGTGACAGAGCAAGACGCTATCTGAAAATAAATAAGGCCGGGCACGGTGGCTCACTCCTGTAATCCCAGCACTTTGGGAGGCCGAGCGGGCAGACTGCTTGAGGTCAGGAGTTTGAGACCAGCCTGGCCAACATGATAAAACCTTGTCTCTACTAAAAGTACACAAATTAGCCAGGCATGGTGGTGGGCACCTATAATCCTAGCTACTTGGGAGGCTGAGGCAGCAGAATCGTTTGAACCCAGGAGGCGGAGGCTGCAGCGAGCCGAGATTGCGCCACTGCACTCCACACTCCACCTTGGGTGACAAAGTGAGACTCTGTCTCAAAATATAAATAGATAAATAAATAGAAATAATTTTTAAAAATAAAAAATAAAGGAATAACCTACAGATTACCAAGAGGACAGACAGAAAAGCCCCTGAAACCATAAGCAGTTGACCAATCAAGGTCTGCCTATTACTCTTTGGTAACACGGAACTCTCAAAACTAGCAAACAAATCAACAGACACATCTCGGAATGGCAGGAGTCCTTGTCTAAGACCCTAACTCACAAACCCTCTAACCAGCACTTCTCAACTGGGGACAGCCAGCAACACCTGGAGACATCTTGGTGGTCACACTTGGGTGGGAGTGCTACTGGCATTGGTGGGCAGAGGCCAAGGATGCTACTCAATATCCCACAGTGCCCAGCCCCCCGGAAATACTCATCAGACTCATCAATAGTGCTGGGGTTGGCCATGTGCCAACTATGAAGCAATCACTGAGAATCTGAAAACTTCTAGACTGAAAAAAGACTCAGGACTCTGAGTCCTGCCATTAGCAGGACGCGTTTTTCCCAGCCACATCTGGCGATGTGTTTGCGTGGGGCCACCACACTCTCCACCCCTCAGTGGTGGGCCTCCATTTCCAGAATGGCCAGTCCCACTGAGAGCTATAATCAGGATCTCCCTCCAAAACTGTCCACAAGGAAAGTGTTAACCAGGAGTCCCTGATTCTAAAATGGAGGCCCAGCTAAGTGACTTGAGACAAGTCACTCGGAGCCTCAGTTTCCCTGCCTGACAAGAGGGGGTCACAGGATCCACTGGGCTCCTTCATATACCAGGCAGGAGGGGCCTTCCAGACCTGCGGACCACGAGTGTTGGGAAATGGACACGATCCAGGCCTTGGGAATCGAACTAAGCTATGAGCTCCAGCACATCTCCACCAGGGATGGCAACTTAGTGCCCGCTATATCAGAGACCCCGATGGGGAGGGCACCCCACACCCACAAAAGGACACTGCCTGTTTACTTGTCCAGCAGGGCACCTTTCTATAACAGCACCCAACTTTCACCTGGGAAACTACTCATCTTCTTCACCCACAGCCCATGTGGCTGTCCCTCCACCTCCCAGGGCCACAGACTGAGCACACAACATGGTGCTACCCAAGCAGCTTCTCAGTGATTGGTTCACAAATGGGCACTGAACCAACCCCAGCCAATGAGGACTGGACGCAGAACGTCCGCTGGGAAACGTCTGGGAAAGAGAAACTCTCGGCCAGGCGCAGTGGCTCATACCTGTAATCCCAGCTACTCAGGAGGCTGAGACAGGACAGTCACTTGAACCCAGGAGACAGAGGTTGCAGTGATCCAAAATCAAGCCACTGCACTCCAGCCTGGGCAACAGAAGTGAGAGACTCCATTTCAAATCAAAAAACAAAAAGAGAAACTCTCCTTCAGCCGGGGTGGCACAGCTGGCAGAAAGCAATGCTGGAAAATATAAGCCTGGCACTGCTGGTGGAGGGACAGTCACCCTGAGAGTGACAACAATCCAGAGGAAGGCAGAATTTAGAGAGAGAAAAACCAGATTCCTAAAAATACCCTTCGGCCCCTGGATCCAGTGATGCCTGAAGCAGCTTTCGGTCCTTTTTCCACTAAGATTTCCTTTCTCTGCTTCAGCCTGTTTTGAGTTGGGCTTCTGTCCCTCAGAACCAGGGCAGCCCCCGGGCTGCAGCCGCGCCTACCTCTGGAGTGTGTGCTTCAAGTCCTGGAGGTGCTTCTTCTGCTTACTGATGGAATTGCTACACAACGCCTGCAGCGCAGCCAGCTCCTCCAGCTTCTGCTTGTAGATCCTGTGTGTTTCCTGAAGGACAGGGGACCCAGGGAAGGGTGTGTGGGAGAATGTGAGCAGGTCATTTTCTTTTCTTTCTTTCTTTCTTTTTTTTTTTGAGAAAGAGTCTTGCTCTGTCGCCCAGGCTGAAGTGCCATGGCACAATTTCAGCTCACTGAAAACTCCACCGTCTGGTTTAAGTGATTCTCCTGCCTTAGCCTCCCGAGTAGCTGGAACTACAGATGTGCACCATTATGCCTGGCTAATTTTGTATTTCTAGTGGAGACAGGGTTTCACTATATTGGCCACGATGGTTTTTGAACTCCTGACCTCAAGCGATTCACCCGCCTCAGTCTCCCAAAGTGCTGGGATTATAGGCATGAGCCACCGTGCCTGGCCAAAGAACCAGCTTTAGAAGTCACAGTCTGGCGGTGAAAATGATACTATGAAGGATGTGGCTTAGAAAATTGTGACTGGTGGCCGGGCACGGTGGCTCACGCCCGTAATCCTAGCACTTTGGGAGGCTGAGGTGGGTGGATCACCTGAGGTCAGGAGTTCAAGACCAGCCTGGTCATCATGGTGAAACCCCATCTTTAAAAAAAAGAAAATTGTGACTGGAACTGGGGAAGGCAGCATGGCACAGCACTTGTGTGCTAAGTAACTACTTCTTTTTCCTACTCAGGTGCCATTTCTTTTGATGGTAATAGCAAGCAAACAAAAATGCCTTTAAGGGCCACCTCTGGTCCTTGAGAAGAGCTGAAGGTTCTCACGCTGAGGGTGGTCATGTGATCCAGGCCTAGCCAATCACGATCCTCCAATCCTCTGGCAACTGACTGGTTCAGAGGTGGACACATGGCACACTCTGGGCCAATGAGAGCCAGTCCTGGGACTTTGGTTGAAATGACTGATGTAGGGATGTGCTTTTTCTCCCGGGTTTGCTAAGCTGATAGAAGGTATACCTGAAGCTCTGAGCGGGGATGGTCTGCCTAAGAATAAAGCCAAACAGGAAAACAGAATTGGCAGATGCGGGTAAGGCACGGTGGCTCACATCTGTAATCCCAGCACTTTGGGAGGCCAAGGAAGGTGGATCACTTGAGCTCAAGAGTGCGAGACCAGCCTGGCCAACATAATGAAGCCCTGTCTCTACTAAAAATACAAAAATTAGCTGGGTGTGATGACGCACGCCAGTAGTCCCAGCTACTCAGGCAGAAGAATTGCTTGAACTCAGGAGGTGGAGGCTGCAGTGAGCCCAGATCATGCCATTGCACTCCTGCACTCTAGCCTGGGTGACAGAACAAGACTCTGTCTTAAAAGAAAAAAAACTGAGAGATGATAAGAGACAGAATTCTCTCATAGCAACATTTTAGCTGTTGGGTCTAGCCAAGGCTGAATGTCATGCTATCCAACATTCAAGGTTATACAAATTAATAAATCACCTTTCACTTAGTGTTCACTTTGAGTTTCTGATCCTGGCAATGAAGAGAGTTCCTGCTAAGTCAACTAAGAAAAGCACGTACCCTTCCCTTAAAGCCACCCTCTGCCCTCCAGACGCAGTCACGCCAATGAACTCAATAGCTCATTCTTGAAATAACCATTCAAGGCCACAAGGCCAGGGAAAATACAAAAGACTTCACCCCAGTGGTGGGGGAACAGAACACAGTAACTTCTTGACTTTGCCACCATCACACACCTCCCAGTAAATAACACCACAGGTAGGGAAATAACCCCTTACCTCTGGAGTTCTAAGACAAACACCAAAATTTAGGGAAACCAATATGTGAGACGATGACCATGACACTAAAAACCGTAAGCTGAGGGCCGGGCGCACTGGCTCACGCCTGTAACCCAAGCACTTTGGAGGCCAAGGCAGGAGGAGCACCTGAGGTTGGGAGTTCAAGACCAGCCTGACCAACATGGTGAAACCCCCGTCTTTAAGAAAAAAAAAAAACGTAAGCTGGCCGAGCACGGTGGCTCACGCCTGTAACTCCAGCACTTTGGGAGGCCGAGGAGGGTGGATCACCTGAGGTCAGGAGTTAGAGACCAGCCTGGCCAACATGGCAAAACTCCATCTCTAACAAAAATGTAAAAATTACAGCCAGGTGAGGTGGCTCATGCCTGTAATCCCAGCACTTTGGGAGGCCGAGGTGGGTGGATCACGAGGTCAGGAGATTGAGAGCAGCCTGGCCAAAATAGTGAAACCCCGTTTCTACTAAAAATACAAAAATTAGCCTGGTATGGTTGTGTGCACCTGTAGTCCCATCTACCTGGAAGGCTGAGGCGAGAGAATCGCTCAAACCTGGGAGGCAGAGGTTGCAGTGAGCTGAGACCATGCCATTGCACTCCAGCCTGGGTGAGAGCAAGACTCCTCCACAAAAACAAAACAAAACAAAAAAACAAAAATGTAAAAATTACCCAGGTGTGGTGGCAGGCGTCTGCAATCCCAGATACTCAGGAGGCTGAGGCAGGAGAATCACTTGAACCTGGAGGCAGAGGTCGCAGTGAGCTGAGACCACACCAGCCTGGGCAAAAGAGCAAAACTCTATCTCAAAAAATAATAATAATAATTAAAAAAAATTAAGGCCAGGCACAGTGGTTCACACCTGTAATCTCAGCACTTTGGGAGGCCGAGGTTGGCGAATCATGAGGTCAGGAGATTGAGACCATCCTGGCTAACAAAGTGAAACTCTATCTCTACTAAAAATTCAAAAAATTAGCCAGGTGTGATGGCACATGTCTGTAGTCCAACTACGCGGAAGGCTGAGGCAGGAGAATTGCTTGAACATGAGAGGTGGAGGTTGCAGCAAGCTGAGATTGTGCCACTGCATTCCAGCCTGAGACGGGTGGCCCTCGTCTCAAAAAAACATTAAAAACCATAAGCCAGTGCTCACTTTGGCAGCATGTGTACTAAAACCGGAATGATACAGACAAGGTGAACGTGGCTGAGAAATTAAAAACACTGAAAACAAAGCAATGATAAGTCAACAAACATATTTAAAGTAACTCTTTTTTTTTTTTTAACAGGTGGAGAGATGGATTTAGCAGAGGGAGAACAACAGGAGATGGCCCAACAGCAAGCACAGAGGCTAAACTCCCCTCCTGCCAAGCAAGGCACCTAGGTATGGAAGTTCAGTCAGAAAACAAGGAAGAGGTAAAGGCTAAGAAATGATTAAGATGACAATAAAAATGACAAGTGACTAGATGACAATTAGGAGCGACATCCAAGAATGCTGTGAGTGAGTCACCTTGGCCCACCCACTAGGAAGATGAAAGGGTGCCTCCCTCTCTCCTTCCTGGGCCCCCCAGGAAGGAAAAATCAATGCTTTTATTTTACTTAATGTTTTTATTTTAAAATAATTTCAAGCTGGGTGCGGTGGCTCACGCCTGTAATCTCAGCTACTCGGGAGGCTGAGACAGGAGAATCACTTGAACCCAGGAGGCGGAGGTTGCAGTGAGCTGAGATTGCACCACTGCATTCCAGCCTGGGTAACAGAGTGAGACTCTGTCTCAAAAAATAAATAAATGAATAATCATTTCAAGCTTGCAAAATTACAAAAACAATACAAAGAACTCACCTCTACTCTCCACCCAGATTAACCAGCTGTTCTGTCATGCTGCATTTGCTTTACCCCCATGTGTGCGTGCCTGGCTGTGTGTTCTTTTTCTTCATCAGGCAGACATTTGTAAACCACAGCCACAGGCCAAGTCTGGCCACCTAACTTTGTATGCTCAGTAAGACAGAAATGGGTTTGCAGGGTTGAAAAAAAATCACAAGAATCTTTCGTGGTGTGTGAAAATCATATGAAATTGGCATTACAGTATCCATAAATAAAGTTTTATTGGAAGACAGCCATGCCCACCATTCACATATTGCCTGTGGCTGCGTTGGAACTCTAACAGCACAACTCCTAGTTGTAACTGAGACCATATGGCCCATAAAGCCCAACAATTTCACTATTTGGCCTTTTACCAGAAAGGTTTGCCCACTCCTGTGCTAAACCATTTGGGAGTTAGTTGCAGACAACACACCTCTTTTCTCCTAAATAGTGTAGTGTGTATCTTGTAAGAACAGCAGTATTCTCTCAAATATCCACAGTACAATTATCAAATGCAACTGACCCTTAAACGACATGAGTTTCAACTGCGTGTCTGCTTATACATGATTTTCTTCCACCTCTGCCACACAAGAAAGCAAGATCAAGCCCACCTCTTCCTCCTCAATGTGAAGACATGAAAGATGAAGACCTTTACAATGGTCCACTTCCACTTAAGAAGAGTAAATATATTTTCTCCTCCTTATGATTTTCTTAACATTTTCTTTTCTCTAGCTTTCTTTATTATAAGAATATAATGTATAATGCATATATAAAATGTGCACTAATCAACTGTCTCTCTTATCAGTGAGGCTTCTGGTCAACAATAGGCTAATAGATGTTTTGGGGAGTCAAAAGTTTCTAGCCAGGCTGGGAGGTTGACACCTGTAATCCCAGCACTTTGGGAGGCTGTGATGGGCAGATCACTTGAGGCCACGAGTTCGAGACCAGCCTGGCCAACATAGTGAAACTCCAACTCTACTAAAAGTACCAAAATTAGCTGGGTGTGTAGTCCTGGCTACTTGGGAGGATGAGGTGAGAGGATTGCTTCAGCACAGGAGGTGGAGGTTGTAGTGAGCTGAGATTGCGCCACTGCACGCCAGCCTGAGCAAAAGAGCAAGACTCTGTCCCCTGCCTCAAAAAACAGTCATATACTTGGCTTTCCGACTGCATCGGTACCCCTAACTCCACCTTGCTCAAGGGTCAACCATTTTGAAAATGTAACCTTGATACAATACAATGCTATGGCCTCATATACCACCCAAATTCAAAATTTGCTGTCTCTTTCATGGCAATTTTCCTCCAGATCCTGGATCCAATTCAGTCTCATGTCTTCTGGTACTGTTATGTCTCTTTACTCTCCTGGAACGATCTCCCAATCTCTGTCTTTCATGAATTTAAGGGGTTTTTTTGTTTGTTTGTTTTGAGACAGAGTTTCACTCTTGTCACCCAGGCTGGAGTGCAGTGGCGTGATCTCGGTTCACTGCAACCTCTGCCTCCCGGATTCAAGTAATTTTCCTGCCTCAGCCTCCCGAGTAGCTGGGACTACAGGCGCCCACCAACATGCCCAGTTAATTTTTGTATTTTTAGTGGAGACAGGGTTTCCCCATATTGGCCAGGCTGATCTGGAACTCCTGACCTCAGATAATCCGCTCACCTTGGCCTCCCAAAGTGCTGGGATTACAGATGTGAGCCACCGTGCCCAGGCAGATTTAAGTTTTTAAAGAGTTCAGTCTGGTTGTCTGGAAGAATGTCCCCCAGTGGGGGGTTTGCTGATGTTTCCTCATGATTTGGGCTATTCGTGAGGACCAGGATGCCACTAAAAGGATGCTGTGCCCTTCTTAGTGGCTCCTGCCAGGAGGAACACCGTATCCACGTTGCTAACTTTGCTTGGTAAAGGCAGCCAGGATGCCCACCCAGTTTCTGCACTATATAGTGTCCAACTTTCCATTGGTAATTAATAAGTTATCTGTGTGTAGAAAGGCTGTGTTTTAATCACTTTTGAATTTTTCAGTGCCGAACAACAGCCCTTTATGTCCAATACCTGCTGGTAACAAAACCACACAAGAAGGACAGAGGTGGAGAGATCCTGACAGATGATGCAGTCTGGGGGAAGGCGGGGGCCCTGGTCTGAGAGGCTGCTACAAGATAAGGGGCCTGTGCCCCTCCTGGTGGCCTTTGGTGCTGGGTCCCACCATGGAGAGATAAGACCAAGGCTGCAAAATCAGCTGCCAGATGCTCACCAGGCCCTTGTCTGTTTAAATTAATATTTAATTTCACAAGCAAAACATGAAGACATCATCCTTGTTAAAAATTAAAACACTACAGCTATGGCTGAGGCTGCTTTTTTTTTTTTTTTTTTTTTGAGATGGAGTCTCGCTCTGTTGCCCAGGCTGGAGTGCAACGGCACGATCTCAGCTCACTGCAACCTCCGCCTTTTGGGTTCAATCAATTCTCCTGCCTCAGCCTCCCGAGTATCTGGGATTACAGGAGTGCACCAACATGCCTGGATGATATTTGTATTTTTAGTAGAGAGAGGGTTTCACCATGTTGGTCAGGGTGGTCTCAAACTCCCAACTTCAGGTGATCCACCCACCTCAGCCTCCCAAAGTACTTGGATTACAGGTGTGAGCCACTGTGCCTGATCTGTTTTTTTTTGTTTTTTGTTTTTTGTTTTTTTTTTTTTGAGACAGGGTCTCACTCTATCACCCAGGCTGGAGTACAGTGGCGCAATCTCGGCTCACTGCAACCTTCCCCTCCCAGGTTAAGCAATTCTCGTGCCTCAGCCGCCAGAGTAGCTTGGGACTACAGACACATACCACCACGCCCAGCTAATTTTTGTATTTTTAGTAGCAATGGGGTTTCACCATGTTGACTAGGCTGGTCTTGAACTCCTGGCCTCAAGTGATCCACCCACCTTGGCCTCCCAAAGTGCTGGGTTTACAGGTGTGAGCCACCGCGCCTGGCCTCTGTGATGGTTTTAAAATATGGCCACTTGTTCTCTAGCATGTCTCACATAAACAAACAGTGCCTCTGTTCCCTCCCCTTAAATCTAGATAGGCTTGTGACTAGTCTGACAATAGAATATGGCAGAATTGACAGTACACAACTTCTGAGAAAAAGTCACGGAAGGCCATGTGGCTTCCACCTTAGTTCCTGGAGCAACTGAGTGGAACTAGCTGCTCTTGGAGCAAAAAGTCCAGCTACCCTGAGGCAACCACTCTATATGGAAGCTTTAACCACACAGAGAAGTCCCGTGTAGTCACTCCAATCAATAGTCCCAACTAAGACAAATCTTGTCAGTCCAGCACAGGTGCCAGACACGTACATAAAAAAAAGTCCAGGCCAGGCACGATGGCTCACGCCTGTAATCCCAGCACTTTGGGAGGCAGAAGAGGGCAGATCACTTGAGGTTAGCAGTTTGAGACCAGCCTTGCCAACATGGTGAAACGCTGTCTCTACTAAAAATACAAAAATTAGCCAGGCATGGTGGTGGGCACCTGTAATCCCAGCTACTCAGGAGGCTGAGGCAGGAAAATCGCTTGAACCCAGGAGGCAGAGGTTGCAGTGAGCTGAGATCGTGCCACTACACTCCAGCCTGGGTGAGAGAGGGAGACTCTGTCTCAAAAAGAAAAAGAGAGCTGAGCGTGGTGGCTCATGCCTGTAATCCAGCACTTTGGGAGGGTGAGATGGGCAGATCACTTGAGGTTGGCAGTTCAAGACCAACCTGGCCAATGTGGCGAAACCCCATCTCTACTAAAAATACAAAAATTAGCCAGGCGCGGTGGCGGGCACCTGTAATCCCAGCTACTCAGAAGGCTGAGGCAGGAGAATTGCTTGAACCCAGGAGGCAGAGGTTGCAGTGAGCCGAGATCGTGCCACTGCATTCTAGCCTGGGCAACAAGCGACACTCTGTCTCAAAAAAAAAAAAAAAAAAAAAAATGAGGGAGTTCCCGAGTCTTGCAAGAAACGCACTTAGTCTGCACGTGGAGTTCTGCACTGTGGCCCCTGCTTTCTGTGTGAGCCTCTCCAGAGAGACAAGATGGTGAAGGAGCCAAACCTGATGAAGAGTCAGGAACTGGAGCTCCTATTCCTGTACCTCCAAAGAGAACAGTTAAAAGAAATATACTCAAGCTGACTCACATGAACCTCAGAGAGGACTTCCCGCCTGAAGGCATGTATTTGATTAGGCAAAATCCAAAGGTAAAGGTCATGAGGCTGAAGACCTGAATATTCTAATCAGACGCATGGAGCACTGGGCACACAGGCTATTCCCTAAATCACAGTTTGAGGATTTTATTGACACAGTGAATACCCGGGAAATAGGAAGTTCAGAACTGTTTAAAATGAATTCGACTTGCTCTCCCTATTTTACATGAAGATTTTGTTAGCAATAATGATGAAGTTGCAGGAAATAATGGACAGGGTGTAACTGCCACTGAACGAGATCCCTTTCTGACAAACTCATCTGAAAGTGAGATGTTTGCTTCTGAGTCAGGTAGAAGCCTAACAGAAGAGTAACAACAAAGAATTGAGAGAAATAAACAACTGGCACTGGAAAGAAGGCAGGCAAAGCTGCTGAGTACTAGTCCCTAGGAACGACGTGTTAATGAATACACGCGGAGCACAGACAGCTGAAGAGGTTAATACTGACGAGGATCAAAAGGAGAAGTCAAATGGATTAAATGAAGACATTCTAGACAACCCATGTAATGATGCTTCTGCTACTGGTTTAAATGAAGAATGGAAATTAAAATTAGAGGAAACACTGCTGGACCAGTCTTTTAAAAATGGGCAACAGTAACTTGATGCTTCATCCAGAAATGTTACTAAGGCTAGACAAGTTTCCATTCAGAGAAAATGTATCTGTTAACTGCCCAGCCTGCAAGCTTGGTTGCTGTGTATTTTTTCTTCTTTGAGTGAAAGTCCTTAGGTAGTAAAACTTTTAAAGATTCTTGTTTAAAATCTGGTAATATGGCTCACACCTGTAATCCCAGCACTTTGGGAGGCCGATGCAGGCGGACCACCTGAGGTGAGGAGTTTGAGACTATCCTGGCCAACACAGAAACTCTGTCTCTACTAAAAATACAAAAATAAGCTGGGCGTAGTGTTGCACACCTGTAATCCCAGCTACTTGGGAGGCTGAGGGATTAGAATCACTTGAACCAGGCTGGGAATGGTGGCTCACATCTGTAATCTCAGCACTTTGGGAGGCCAAGGCAGGCAGATCATGAGGGTAGGAGATCGAGACCATCCTGGCTATGGTGAAACCCTGTCTCTACTAAAATACAAAAAATTAGCTGGGCGTGGTGGCGCGCGCCTGTAGTCCCAGCTACTCAGGAGGCTGAGGCAGGGGAATCGCTTGAATCCAGGAGACAGTGGTTGCAGTGAGCCGAGATCACGCCACTGCACTGCAGCTTGGCGAAAGAGCAAGACTCTATCTCAATAATAAAAATTTTTAAAAAATCGCTTGAACCCAAGGCAAAGGTTGCAGTGAGCCCAGGTCGCACCACTGTATTCCAGCCTGGGCAGCACAGTGAGACTCTGCCTCAAAAAAATATGGATGCACTGTACTCTTTAGTGCTGTAAATATTTTGTGCCACAGATAGACTCCAGTTTTTCTTCTTTAGTCCTTCCCATATCGCTGGATATTTATCCTGCTTCCTCTGTCTGACTATAACCAACACTACAACGTTGAACAGGATCCCTGCTCAGCCTCTCTGGGCACACAGGCAATTATGTCTCTAGAGCAGATTTCTCTGGGGAAAAGAAGTAAAATTGCAGGTCAGAGGGTACAGGCTTGTTATTAGATTTAACAAGTCTTGGCAAACTGCCCTTCAGAGTAGCGATACCAATTTAGACTCCCACCCACAGCATTTAACAGCTGTCCACATCTGAGCAACACTTCATGCTATAAACATTTAATTTTTTCCAGGTACTTTTCTAATGTTCCACTGGTGATGTTTCCTGCTCAACACTAAGGCATCAGACTGGGTAAGGATGGTTAATCTGTGCACCTCCCCACAATTTTGTCCCCTAATATACGGGGTCATTCCTGCTCCCCTGCAATTCTCTCACTCTGCCATTGGCCAGAGTCATTTCATGGGTGGGGGATGGTAGGGAGGGATCCATCACTGGAGGTCACACACCTAGTCCACCCCCAGCCTTAGCTCTAGGCTCAAGATTTGCCAGCCACGAAGAGGACAAAAGGGGTTGAGGGGAGCCGCAAACAAGGACTGTAGTGTGGTACATTCTCTACCCTCAAGGCATTCCGCGCCACACCCCAGCTTCGTGGATTCCACCCTCGTGCCAGCCTCACAAGCAGTGGGAAAGGTCATCAATTCATTTCTTGTATCCCTACTTTTTTCCACCCTGCTTTCTTTCTTTCTGAGACGGAGTCTTGCTCTGTTGCCCAGGCTGGAGTGCAATGGCCCGATCTTAGCTTACTGCAACCTCCATCTTTTGGGTTCAAATGATTCTCTTGCCTGACTCCTGAGTAGCTGGGACTATAGGTGCCTGCCATCATGCCCAGCTAATTTTTTTTTTTTCAGTAGAGACAGTGTTGGCCGGGCGTGGTGGCTCATGCCTGTAATCCAAGCACTTTGGAGGCCAAGGCGGGTGGATCACCTGAGGTCGGGAGTTCGAGACCAGCCTGACCGAGACCAGCCTGACCAACACGGTGAAACCCCGTCTTAAAAAAACAAACAAAAAAAAGAGATAGTGTTTCACCATGTTGGCCAGGCTGGTCTCGAACTCCTGACCTCAGGTGATCTGCCTGGCGAAGTGCTGGGAGTACAGGCATGAACCACCATGCCCAGCCTTTCTTTCGTTCTTTAATTGTGGTAAAATATACACAACTTTTAACCATTTGTAAATGTTTTAAATTGTGATAAAGCTCGGCGCGGTGGTGCATGCCTGTAGTCCCAGCTACTAGGGAGGCTGAGGCTGGAGGATTGCTTGAGCCCAGGAGTTCCAGGCTGTAGTGCGCTATGCCGATCAGGTGTCCGCACTAAGTTCGGCATCAATATGGTGAACTTCCGGGAGCGGGGGACCACGAGGTTGCCTAAGGAGGGGTGAACCGGCCCAGGTCAGAAACGGAGCAGGTCAAAACTCCTGTGCTGATAAGTAGCGGGATCGCGCCTGTGAATAGCCACTGCACTCCAGCCTGGGCAACACAGTGAGACCCCGTCTCTAAAAAAAAAAAAAAATTGTGATAAAATACACAAAAAAATTACCATCTTGCTGGGTGTGGTGGCTCACGCCTGTAATCCCAGCACTTTGGAAGGCTGAGGTGAGTGGATCATGAGGTCAAGAGATCAAGACCATCCTGGCCAACATACTGAAACCCCATCTCTACTAAAAATGCAAAAATTGGCCGGGCATTTGGTACACGTCTGTAGTCCCAGCTACTCGGGAGGCTGAGGCGGAAGAATTCCTTGAACCCAAGAGGTGGAGGTTGCAGTGAGTCGAGACTGTGCCACTGTGCTCCAGCCTGATGACAGAGCAAGACTCTGTCTCAAAAAAAAAAAAACAAAAAAACGTTACCATCTTAACCATTTTAAGTGTACAGCGCGGTGGCATTACATTCACTGTGGTACAGTCACGTGTCACTTAATGAACAGGATCCTTCTAAGAAATGCATCATCCTTAGGGGATTTCGTCACTGTGCAGACGTCAGAGTACACTTCCTGCAACCTGGACGGTGCTGCCTATTGCTGTAGCAGACTGTAACACAGGGTAAGTATTCCTGTATCTGAATGTATCTAAACAAGGCTGAAGGCAGATCACTTGAGGCCAGGAGTTTGAGAACAGCCTGGCCAATATGGCAAAACCCCTTCTCTACTAAAAATACAACAAAAATTACCCAGGCGTAGTGGCACCCGCCTGTAATCCCAGCTACTCAGGAGGCTGAGGCAGGAGAATTGCTCGAACTGGGGAGGCGGAGGTTGCCGTGAGCCTAGGTTGCACCATTGCACTCCAGCCTGAGCAACAGGGCAAGACTCTGTCTCAAAAAATAAATGTATCTAAAAATAAAAAAAGGCAGAGTAAAAATACAGTATCATTATCTCATGGGACAACTGTTGTATATATAATCTCATGGGACCACCATCTTTGACAAACATGTCACTATGCGATGTGTGCCTGTCCCACCATCCATTTCCAGAACTTTTTCATCATGCCAAACAGAAACCATGAACCCATCAAATAATTCCCCATTTCACCTTCCCCTCAGCCCTGGCAACCACTATTCTGTCTTCTGTCTCTATGAATTTGACTACTCTAGGTACTGCCTATAAGTGGAATCATACAGTATATGTCTTTTTATTTTATTTTTTGAGAAGGAGTTTCACTCTGTTGCCAGGCTGGAGTGCAGTGGTGTGATCTCGGCTCACTGCAATCTCCACCTCCTGGGTTCAAGCAATTCTCCCGCCTTAGCCTCCCAAGTAGGTGGGACTACAGGTGCACACTACCATGCCCAGCTAATTTTTGTGGGGTTTTTTGTTTTTGTTTTTTTAGTAGAGATGGGGTTTCACGATGTTGGTGAGGATGGTCTCAATCTCCTGACCTCATGATCTGCCTGCCTGGTATTACAGGCGTGAGTCACTGTTCCTGGCCCAGTATATGTCCTTTAATGACTGGCTTATTTATCGCTTAGCATAACATGCTCAAGGCTCATCCGTCTTGTGGCACGTATCAGAATTTCCTTCCTTTTTAAGGCTAGTAGTCCACTGTATGGACAGGCCACATTTTATTTATCCATGCCTCCACCGATGAATGGAAGATGGACTGTTTCCATCTTTTGGCTAATGTGAATAACGCTGCTGTGAACATGGGTGTACAAATATCTTTTTGAGACCCTGCTTTACTTTTTTTTTTAAGAGATAGAATCTCTCTGTCACCCAGGCTGCAGTGCAGTGGCGGAACCATGGCCACTGCAGCCTCAAACTCCTGTAGAGTTGGTCTCACTATGTTGCCCAGGCTGATCTCCAACTCCTAGGCTGAAGCTCTTCTTCCACTTCAGCCTTCCAAAGTGCTGGGATTACAGGTGTGTGCCAGCACATCCCACCTGCTTTCAGTTATTTTAGGTATATACTCAGAAGTGGAATTGCTGGATCATACGGTAATTCTATGTTGAATTTTTTTGAGGAACCACCATACTGTTTTCTACAGCGGCTGTCTTGTGCATGGGGCATTTCTGGCAGGCGGAGGAGATACAATCCCAGTCTTCCCTTGGAGTTCCTGGCTATTCTTTGAACATGAGGTTGTCTCCAGCAGGCCCTCAGTTGGCCCTGTGCTTTGAGATGCTTTTTCTAGGAGCGGGATGAGCCAACGGAGGCACTGCAAGCCTCTAGGCCGTGGCCTCGAATGGAACCCACTGGCCAGATGGAGGCCTTCTGTGTTTTTGCCAACCAAGCAGCCATTCCCCTTCTGGTTAATGTCCACACAGTTTCTTTAGGGACCCATCCCTCTGCCACACTCAGTCCAAGAAATGTGGCTAGAAGCGAGGTCAAGCCTGCCCACAGGCTCCAGGAGAGAGCACATGGCCCAGGTGTGGCCAGTCAGAACATCAGCCTCCTGACCCAGCAGGTGATTCAGGAATGGGCATCTGGAATCAGCAAAACTCAGTGGAAGAGCTTTTATGAGAACTGCTGAGAAAGAGAAACTCTTTTCCCGCTAGTATTGAAGGTAGCAAGATAGGAACCCAGAGCTCTGAGGGCTGTCTTGCCAGTATCTGGAGGACCCAGGCTGAGAATGAACCCAGTTTGGGAAAACAAGGCAGAGAGGTAGATGAAAGGGAGCCCTAGTGATTGGATTTGAGCCCACGGAACTGCTTACACCTGAAGGTAGCACACCTCTGCCTTCCTAATTACATAAGCAAACACATTCTCTGCTGTTTTGTTTGGCTTTGTCATTTGGGGCTGAGCATCTCCATTTCCGAAGTGAGTGTCCAAATCCAGATTAATATGGCAAAGAACAGAACTTTCCTTTTGGGCAAAGTTAACCACACTTAGTTAAGTAGAGAAGCTATGAACCTTGGACTCACTGTTACCAATCTCTTGACCAAGGCATTCTAAGTTTTTTTTTTTTTTTTTTTGAGACAGGGTCTCTCTCTCTGTCACCCAGGCTGGAAGGGTAGTCGTGCCATCACAGCTCACCACAGCCTCAACCTCCCCAGCTCAAGCAATCCTCCAGTCTCAGCCTCATGAGTAGCTGGGACCATGGGCACGCACCACCAAGCCTGGCTCATTTATTTTTTTTTTTCAGAGATGGGGTCTCACTATGCTGCCCAGGCTGGTCTCAAACTTCTGGGTTCAAGCAATCCTCTTGCCTTGGCCTCCCAAAGTGCTGGGATGACAGATATGAGCCATGGACCCTGGATGTCATCCTAAAGATGTGAAAACCAGGGACTGGGAAGCTGAGTGAATGATTCCTTCATCAAGCCAGGAACTAAGTAGCACCCCCAAAAAATGCATAGCTCTGAACACCCACATTGGGTGTTTTTCCACCAAACAGAGAAACTAAAGCATTTTTTAATTTATTTCATCTATCTATTTATTTTGAGACCAGATTATGAAACTGACTTTTATATTTGTAGTAGAGATGGGGTGTTGCCATGTTGCCCAGGCTGATCCACCCACCTGGCCTCCCAAAGTGCTGGGATTACAGGTGTAAGTCACCATGCCCAGCCTGAAGCATTAATTTATTTATTTATTTTTTTGGAGATGGAGTCTTGTTCTGTCACCTAGGCTGGAGTGCAATAGCATGATCTCAGCTCACTGCAACCTCCACCTCCCAGGGTTCAACCGATTCTCCCTCCCTCAGCCTCCCAAGTAGCTGGGACTACAGGCATGCACCACCACACCTGGCTAATTTTTGTATTTTTTTTTTAGTAGAGACGGGGTTTCACCATGTTGGCCAGGTTGGTCTCAAATTCCTGACCTCAGGTGATCTGCCTGCCTCAGCCTCCCAAAGTGCTGGGATTACAGACATGAGCTACTGCGCCTGGCCCAAAGCATTATTTTTAACAACTTCATTGATATATGATTTATATATCATAAAATTCACCCATTTTAAGAATATAATTCAGTGATGTTTATACATTTACCAGGTTGTACAACCATCACCACATCTCGTTAGAACCTTCTATCACCCATAAGACCCCTACTGTCTCTTCACAGTCACTCTCCACTCCCCCTTCTTCCCAACCCGCAGCAACCTTTGACCAGCTTTCTGTCTCTAGAGGTTTTTGTTTATTTGTTTTTTGAGACAGAGTCTCACTTGTTGCCCAGACTGGAGTGCAGTGGCGTGATGGTGGCTCACTGCAACCTCCGCCTCCCAGGTTCAACCCATTACCTCCCAGGTTCAACGCATGCCTGTAATCCCAACACTTTGGGAGGCCAAGGGGGGTGGATCACCTGAGGTCAGGAGTTTGACACCAGCCTGAGTGACAGAGCAAGACTCTGTCTCAAAAAAAAAAAGGTAGAACAGATTCCATTCAAAAAACAGGAGGGCTGGGCACTCATGCCTATAGTCTCAGAGTCTCAGCACTTTGGGAGGCTGAAATGGGAGGAATGTTTGAGGCCAAAAGTTCAAGACCAGCCTGGGCAACATGACAAAACCCCATCTCTATAAAAAATAAAAAATTTAGCCAAGTATGGTGGTGTGGAGGCTGAAGAGGAAAGATCGCTTGAGCCCAGGAAGTTGAAGCTGCAGTGAGCCATGACTGGACTACTGCACTCCAGCCTGGGCAACAAAGTGAGACCCTCTTTTATAAAACAACAACAAGGAGAAGTGCTAACATCAGCGCTGTTAGCTGGCATGCCAGAGTGTCTTTCCTACTTGTCTAATTACCATCCTCCGCATGTAGAAGACACAAACAAGCAAGTTTCCTTTGGAAGATTCAGGGATCTCTGCCACCTCTGCCGTCCTCTGAGGCCCAAGCTCTGCCCTAGTGGGAAGATGAGGTTAATGACTCTAGTTCCCAACACAGCTGTGAAACATCTGGTGACACCTCCTTAACACACCTTCACTGTCGGAAGATCCAGAACTGGAGAGTCAACATTTGCTGCAGGAATTGCCAGAGGAATCTCATGGCATTCACAGACAGGGCTCTGGCCCAGGAGCACTGGCAGTTGCAGGACAGTCCTGCAGATTGCAACAGGGCCATGCCGGCACTTAGGTGTGGTGCCTTAGAGCTGTGCCTCTTGCTGGTGGGGAATTTTCAAGAGATTACTTTTTTTTAAGACAGGGTCTTACTGTCGCCCAGTCTGGGGTGCAGTGACACAATCACGGCTGCTCACCACAGCCTTCACTTCCCTGGACTCAGGCGATCCTCCTCGCTCAGCCTCCCAAGTAGCTGAAACTACAGGCCTGTGCCATGATGCCTGGCTAACTTTTGTATTTTTTTGTGGAGACAGGGGTTTTACCATGTTGCCCAGGCTGGTCTCAAACTCCTGAGCTCAAACGACCTGCCTATCTTGCCCTCCCAAGGTGCCAGGATTACAGGCACGAGCCACCGTGCCCAGACAAGGGATTACTTTTATAGAGCTCTAAGAAATCAACTTCAAAGAGACTTTCAGATGCTGACTATACTTAACCAGGACTCATCACCATAGAAACACTACCAAGGATGACTTCACCTAACGTGTACGCGTCCTGTGCCAGGGTAGATTCTGAGTCATGCGTTGAAATCGATGAACGGTATGTTATGGGAGCGGTAAGTGGGGGTCTGTGTGTGGGAGGCAGGCATTTGGGCAGCAGGATAACACATTGCTTAAGTGACTGGATGCTGCAGTCAGGTTGCCTGAGTTCAGATCCAGAGCCTGCCACTTATTAGCTGAGTTATATAATCCCTCTGTGCCACAGTTTCGTCAATGTGAAAGAGCTGGGAGATTAGGTGCATGCAGCAGGCAAGGCACTATCACAAAGATATGACATCATCAAGAATGTAGTGTTGGCCAGGCACGGTGGCTCACGCCTGTAATCCCAACACTTTGGCAGGCTGAGGCGGGCAGATCACCTGAGGTCAGGAGTTCAAAACCAGCTTGGCCAACATGGTGAAACCCTGTCGCTACTAAAAATACAAAAATCAGCCAGGCGTGGTGGCATGCACCTCTAGTCCCAGCTACTTGGGAGGCTGAGGCAGGAGAATTGCTTGAACCCAGGAGGCGGAGGTTGCAGTGAGCCCAGATGGAGCCATTGCACTCCAGCCTGGGCAACAAGAGCGAAACTCTATCTCAAAAACAAAAAGAATGCAACGTGGCCTAACATGCAACTGTGAACCACCCCCTTAACCTACACCCGTTGGCAGTTTAAGCAGTGTCCAACAGATGCCACTGTTTCTCTTGAAAGAAAAAATTCTTTATGAGATAGGGTCTCACTCTGTCACTCAGGCTGGAGTGCAGTGCCACGATCTCAGCTTACTGCAACCTCCGCTTCCTGAACCTAGGTAATCCTCCTACTTCAGTCTCCCAAGTAACGCCACCATGCCTGGCTAAGTTTTGTGTGTTTTGTAGAGTCAGGGTGTCATCACATTGCCCAAGCTGGTCTCAAACTCCTGGGCTCAAGCGATCTACCTGCCTCAGCCTCCCAAAGTGCTGGGATTAACAGGCGTACCCACTGCGCCCAGCCGACAATTTCTAATTACCTCCCCAAAAGATGCCTGTCCAGCATTCCTCTCTCTGTTTTGTTTTAATTTTTACTTTGAGACAGTGTCTTGCACTGTTGCGCAGGCTGAAGTGCAGTGGTGTGATCTCCGCTCACTGCAACCTCCACCTCCCGGGTTTAAATGATTCTCCTGCCTCAGCCTCCCGAGTAGCTGGGATTACAGGTGCCCACGACCATGCCCAGCTAATTTTTTAGTTTTTTGGTAGAGATTGGGTTTCACTATGTTGGCCAGGATGGTCTTGAACTCCTGACCTCGTGATCTGCCCACCTCGGCCTTCCAAAAGTGTTGGAATTACAGGCAGAGCCACTGTGCCCAGCCTGTTTTGTTTTGTTTTTAACTACCAGCATTTTGATTTTCCTTCATGGGACCATCCCTCCCCAACTAATTTCATGTAGTGTGATGGCACGGATCCCACTTCTAGGCTTCAGAAGCAGACATGTGACCAAGGCATGGCCAATCGGTACCACGGTGACAGGTTAAGTAAGGGATAGTCATATGACCCAAGCTGGGCCAATGAGAGTCAGCCCTGGGACTGTTGCTGAAACTACAAGGGGAAAGGATGCTCTGTTTCTGCCAGAGCTGCTAAGCTGGTAGATGTTAGCTGAGATGTCATCTTTGCAACATGGCAGGGACTAGCTGAGAATAATGCTGACGCAGAGGAGAAAGAGAGACATCCACACACAGACATCAGCTGAGCTCCTGGATCCAGCCTTGCCTGAAGCCATTTGCCACTAGATTTGACTCAGTAAACCCCCTTTTGGCTTAAAACCAGTTAGACTGAGTTTTTTCATTTGTAACTAAGAGTCCTGATAATGCATTGTGTGAAAGCACTATACAAATGAAAAGGGACCCAGCAAGTTCAAAAGTTTGTTTCTAGAGCTAAGTGCCTTAGGATACTTTTGGAGCCTACTGTGTTAGAACCCAAAAAGTACCTGAGTTATATAGCGGGCGTAGGTTCAAATTCTGGCTCCACAACTTTCAAGTTACTTAACATCTCTTAGCTTCACCTTCTCATCTAAAAAAACAGGATTGTCATTCATTCATTCATTCATTCATTTTTGACAGGGTCTCACTCCATCTCCCAAGCTGAAGTACAGTGGCAAGATCTTGGCTCATTGCAACCTCTGCCTCCTGGGCTTAAGCGATTCTCCAGCCTCAGCCTCCTGCGTAGCTGGGATTACAGGAGCCAGCCGCCAATGCCCAGGTAATCTGTATATTTTTTTTGTGGTGACCTGATTTCACCATGTTGCCCAGGCTAGTCTTGAACACCTAAGCTCAAAGTGTTCAAAGTGGCCTCCCAAAGTGCTGGGATTACAAGGATGAGCCACTGCTCCCAACCATGGGTTGTCAATTAGATTAAATGGGATAATCTATGTTTCACACAGTTAACTATTATTGTTATTGTTAAGATTATTATTATTGTCAGCCTTTGTTTTGTAGATAAAGAAACTCAAGCCGAAAGAGGTGGCTCACCAAATTCAGATACTAGACAATGGCAGAGGTAGGATCTGAACTCAAAAATACTGACTCCCTGTGCAGTGTTTTTTCCACGCAATCTGCTACTAAAGAAAGACACCCAGCCAGACGCGGTGGCTTATGCTTCTAATCACAGCACTTTGGGAGGCCGAGGCGGGCAGATCACAAGGTCAGGAGTTCGAGACCAGCCTGGCCAACATATTGAAACCACTAGATTTGACTCAATAAACCTTTTGCAAAAATTAGCCGGGCATGGTAGCATGTGCCTGTAGTCCCAGCTGCTCAGGAGGCTGATGCAGAATTGCTTGAACCTGGGAGGCAGGGGTTGTGATGAGCCAAGATCGCACCACTGCGCTCCAGCCTGTGCAACAGAGGAGACTCTATCTCACCGTTTCAAAAAAAAAAGAAAAGACGCCCCAGAAGCCAAGCCAAGATGGAAGAGAAACAAAAGCTAATAGGAGTACCCAAGGCACAGATCAGCCTTGGGCAGTGGTTAAGAGCACAGAGACTGGTGTTCAACAGCCTGGGATCGAATCCTGACTCTAGCACTGATAGGCCATGTTACCTTGGGTAATTTACTTAACCTCTGTAAAATGAAGATTCCAGGATCTATTTCATAGGGTTATTAATGAAACAATGCTGATCTTGCTTTGAGCCTGTATCCCTGATGTCTTCTCTATACACAGCAGCCAGGCGGATGCACATGTCATTGACAGTAAAAGCTAAAATCGTTACAATGGCCTTCAAGGCCCTTGCATCACTGTGAGGTCAGGCCTAGGGAAGAGCTGCTAAGGGTCACCTCCTTCCTTGGCTGGGGGGGGACAAGGTCAGGTTTCCAGTGATGTAAGGCAGGAAATGCTCATTAAATTACTTGCCCTAGTGTCTGCAAGTGACCTTCTGCGGTCACACCACAGGCCAGAAGACCAAGCGCACACTGGTCTCAGACAAGCACTCAACT
>PVKP010032480.1:0-25892 GCA_004027715.1 Plecturocebus donacophilus | reverse complement strand
AAAAAAGATAAATTGGGGACATAAAAATAATGTAAATACTCCAGACATCAAAACTGCAGTCTGCCATACACACGTTTCCTAAGTTGATAAGGGCACTGTTCCCTAAGCTCTACTTCAACCTGCCATACACTTCCCTCCTCCTGCTCCGGTCTTGCTCACTTTCAGTCCCTTCTCTACCCTGTGCCAATGCCATCCTCCCTATCTCATTCCCAAACAAAGCCTTACAGTGGCTCCGTAATGTTTTTTAAACACAGTACCCCAGGCCCTCCATCGAGTCTCTGTTTGCCTCTCCAGCCTCCTGCCTGAGCACACCCACACTTCCAGCAATGTGTCCCAGGAACACCTTCCGGTTTGCTTCCTCAGCAGGTCACTCTTCCCTGATTCTGTGTTCTCACGTGTGGCCAGCCTCTTTTCCCTGGAACACTGTTCTCACCTGTAGCCCCATCAACAATGCCATCAAGCAATGCCTATTATCTTTCAGTCTCAGCCCTTAGGAAACCTCCTATCTCCCTGAGTCTATTTTAGTACACTGTACTAAAATATTCAAGACCAGAGCACTGGGTTCCCCCAAGAAGGTACCTGAGCCTAAGCCCT
Source organism: Plecturocebus donacophilus (assembly GCA_004027715.1). Classification (NCBI taxonomy): domain Eukaryota; kingdom Metazoa; phylum Chordata; class Mammalia; order Primates; family Pitheciidae; genus Plecturocebus; species Plecturocebus donacophilus. The sequence continues at coordinate 25,298 of PVKP010032480.1, read as the reverse complement.
GGGATCCTGTGGTGCCAGCAAATCCTGACTCAGTGACAACACAAAATCTGTGCCTCTTGGAATGAGCATGGTGGCTCACACCTGTAATCCCAGTACTTTGGGAGGCTGAGGCAGGTGGATCACCTGAGATCAGGAGTTCGCAACCAACCTGGCCAACATAGTGAAACCTCGTCTCGATTAAAACTACAAAAACTACAGTACATGCTTTATAGTACACTGTACTTCCTTCATCAGGGGGTCTGTTGCCCACTTAACAGCAGGGCTGGCTATGTCTGATGACTGCCACTTGCTCCACAATTAATAGCATGCCTGGCACACACTAGTACCAAGTGGATCAGTAGAGTCTGGACAAAGTGGGAATAGACTTAGAGAATATTAGAATAAGGGTGCAACTTCAAAAGAATAAATAAACTTTGGTGACTTAGTGGCAACAGCGGAAAAATTTTCTCATCAGAAACCAACTTTTGCCTGCTCTCTGGTTGTGATTTGCATGTTTGGCCAGACTATTACATTCTGATACATAGTTTGAAGAATTAAACTTTTCCAAAGGCATGCTTAAGGGAGAAAAGTCTACACAACATAAAAGTACAGATCACCAAACTATCTTTTCATAACTTTCTTTGTGAAAAAGAAATAAAATCTTGTTCCACATACTGGAACCCACTGTTTACCCCTTACCCCAATGCCAAAGCTAAAGTATTTGTTAAGCCTATGATCGAAGTAAAAAATGTTACATAGGCTGGGCACGGTGGCTCACGCCTGTTATCCTAATACTTTGGGAGGGCAAGGTAGGCAGGTCACGAGATCAGGAGTTTGAGACCAGCTTGGCCAATATGGTGAGACCCTGTCTCTACCAAAAATACAAAAATTAGCTGGTGTAGTGGCGCCTGCCTGTAATCCCAGCTACTCAGGAGGCTTAGGCAGGAGAACTGTGTGAACCCAGGAGGTGGAGGTTGCAGTGACCCAAGATCGCCATCACACTCTAGCCGGGGGGACAAGAGCAAAACTCAGTGTCAAAAACAAACAAACAAACAAAAACACCAACTAGTTATGAAAGTGAAGTTTGTCCCAAAAGAATTCTGTCAATCCAAGAGGGTAGGGGAGAGAATAAGTTACTACTTCTTAATATACCTACTGCAAGAAGGTAAAATATGTTAATGTATGTTCAAAGAGATCCACTCCCAAAAAAGAAAAGTTTTCCAGGGTCTTTTTTTTTTTTTTTTTGAGACAGTCTCACTAGTTACCCAGGATGGAGTGCAGAGGCAAGACCTCAGCTCACTGCCACCTGTAACTCCAGGGTTCAAGCGATTCTCATGCCTCAGCCTACCGAACAACTGAGATTACAGGTGTGTACCACCATGCCTGGCAAATTTTTGTATTTTTAGTAGAGATGGGGGTGTCACCATGTTGGCCAGACTGGTCTCAAACCACTGGCCTCAAGTGATCCACCTGCCTCAGCCTTCCAAAATACTGGAATTACACCACATCTGGCCGAATTTTCAAGTTTCTATAGAATTGTGTAAATATGCTAATGAAGCAGGAATATAACACATTTAAGGAATATATATCAAACTTTATTAGTTAACTTAGAGGCAATGGGAGAAAAGGCAGACAATATAAAGGTCATGAGATGCTCATTTTACAGAGAAAAAGGGAAACACTTTTCTGGACTATAGAGGTAGAGGCATGACCAGAAGAAAAACAATAATTCACAGATTTGTGTCTTCAACTGTGTTCCCTAGAAATGGATTCAGGGATGGAGAATTCCATTTAGAAGATTTACAGGGTATACTCTCACCAGAGTCTTGCCTATAAGGAAGTAAGAGAATAGAAGTGGACAGAGGGAGATCCTGACCTGCCATGCAGCTGCAGCCAGGGCCTGATCTGGTCCTAAAATCCAACAGGGTACTTGGAAAGTAGGAAGGGCCCTTCGCAGCTGCACCTCATTAAGCCGAACCAGAAAGACATTTTTACCCCTGCAGCAATCAGTCATTGTTCCATAAGCCAGTCCCTGGGAAATGGAGGATAGAAACATTGCCCTGAAGAGGGATCTGAGTGAATGCCACAGTGTCTACTACAGCCATGTTTCCATCCCAAATGGAGTAAGATCATACTAATTTGATTACAGGACCTAAATGTGAAAGATAAATGCATACTAAATTAGTAACTAGTAAGATGAGTGATCTATCTCCCTTAGCAAACTGAAACCTCCCACAGGAGAATAATTTGACTGGTTAAAGTAATTGAGGATTCTCAGTTTAAAGAAGAAAAAATGATGAAGAAAAAGAAATAATGGTTTTAGAAAAATCCCAGGCCGGGCACGGTGGCTCACACCTGTAATCCTAGCACTTTGAGAGGCCAAGGCAGGTAGATAACTTGAGGTCAGGAGTTTGAGACTAGCCTAGCCAACATGGTGAAACCCCATCACTACTAAAACTACAAAAATTAGCTGGGCGTGGTGGCACATACCTGTAATCCCAGCTACTCAGGAGGCTGAGGCAGGGGAATCACTTGAACTCAGGAGGCAAAGGTTGCAGTGAGCTTTGTGCACATCACTGCACTCCAGCCTGGGCAACAGAGTGAAACTCTGTCTCAAAGGAACGAAGGAGGGAGATCCCAAACCAAGCCACCATTTTACAAATGAGGAAATGCCAGAGAAATTATTTGATTCCAGCCACAGAGTTATTGACAGAATTGGAACTAGGGCCAGGCCTAATAATCTCACTACTTAGATAGCTCACTATTTCCTACATTGGACTGAGCACTTTGGGAGAATTTTTCATCAGTAATCTGACTTTTGCCCTCTAACTAAAGATAACCTTCATTCAAATAATATGCAGCTAGTGAGTAGAATTCTATTTTAACCAGGAATAGTAAAATTAGATTCTAACCAATGTTATTTTAGAGAGAGAAATTAACACTAATAGTTAAAATTCACATAGAAACCAGTTTCAAATGAATGTAGAAAAAAAGATAGTTTCAATTTAGAAATTTCCAGTAATTGAACTGGAAATACTATGGTATGTACCAATCCAGGAAATTATCATTCAAAAGCTAGATAACTACACTAAAAACAGTAGAGCTATACATGCTAGCTGTACTCTGGAAATGTATTAAGTAATTTATCTAGATTACCTATTGTAATCTTCTGCATAATCTTATGAGATGATTTATTATCCCTATAGTATATGAAAGAAAATGACCCAATAGACTGCCTAAAGACATTAACAGCCACCACCTGCTGGTCCAGGCCACTCTTGTCTCTGGCCTGGATTATTATATTTCCCTTCTAAGTAGTCTTCTTGCTTTCACCCTGGCTCCTGTAGTTTGCTACTATGCATAAGGGTTAAATTTGTGTATCAACTTGGCCACAGGATGCCTCCTATATGCCTCGTTTCTGGGCATGTGTATGTGTTTCTGGATAAAATCAGTGATATGGTTTGGCTCTGTGTCCCCACCCAAATCTCATCTTGAATTGTAAACCCCAGATATTGGGGACCTGGTGGGAGGTGATTGAATTATAGAGGCAGTTTCCCCCACGCTGTTCCCATGATAGTTAGTGAATACTCACAAGACCCGGTTGTTTGATAAGCGTGGTGCTCTCTTTCTTGCCTGCCACTATGTAAGATGTGACTGCTTCCCCTTCTGTCATCGTTTTAAGTTTCCTGAGGCCTCCCTAGTCATGCACAATTGTGAGTCAATTAAACCTCCTTTTTTTTCTAGATCTCAGGTGTTCTTTACAACAATGTGAAAACAGACTAGTACAACCAGTATTTGCATCAGTAGACTTAGTAAAGCAGTTTACTCTCCAAACTGCCAGTGTGCATCATCCAATCCATTAAGGGCCCAAACAGAACAAAAAGAGGAAAGAATTCATCTCCTTGCCTGACTGCCTGAGATGGGACATCAGTCTTCTCTTCTCCTGCCCTCGGACTGAGACTTATACCACTAGCTGTTCTAGATCTCAAGCCTTCAGACTTGGACTGGAAATACACCACTGGTTTTCCTAGGTCTCCAGCTTGCAGAGAGCAGATCACAGGACTTAGCCTTCATCCCCTACTACTCCCCCTACACACACACACTTCTCCAACCACACCAGCCTCCTTTGCTGTAACAGAACACACCAAGCACACTCATAGCTTGAGACCTCCATACTGCTTCCTTCTGCCTACAACCCTCTTCTCCTAGGTATTTGTGTGGCTTGTTCCCCATTTGCTTCAGGTCTCTGCTCAAATAATACCTTATCATTGAGACTTCCCTGATCATCTAACAAAGTAGAAGCCCCTCTTCCCCATAGCACTCCCAACCCTCCTCACCCTATTTCATTTCTCCAGAGCACATACCATTATCTGACTTCTGTATTTACTTGTTAGCATCTATGTCACACACTAAAAGTTGAGATATTTGAAAACCAGGGCTCAATCTGATTGTTCACCACTATATGCAAACCATCAGAACTATGCAAGACACAGCAAATATTGGATGAATAAATAAAGCCTAAGCTACCAAACTTGAGACCCATTCTCTTAAATGCCAAACCATGCTGACATCCCAGAAAAGGATTTCTTTCATTAGGAGGGTGGGGGGAACTAAAAGATGTAAGGTCACTTCCAATTCCAGGACTATGATGCTATGACAAAGACATCAGGGCCTTAATAGTATGGTTTTCTTCTGCTGTTCTTTCTTCCCTTGCCACATTTTACTACTTTCCCTGAATAAGTAAGTGGTAAGCATTAGGCATGGATGAGATCATAGGTCCAGGAAGCCAGCTCCTCCTTGAGTCATCTCTAATCCATTTCTCATGCTGTTACTGCTTGCTCTTTCTCCACAGATGCCATCTGACCCTGCAGTGGCTCAGTTGTCAGTGGAAAAATATAGCCAATAAAATTGCCATCATAAACCAGTGACTTGACCAATAAATACAAAAGTCACCATAGTATTGTCATTAACTCTCTTAATAGAAGCAGTGAGTATATTAAAGTCGTTTCACAAACAAAGATAAATTCACGATTTACTGCTAACCACCCCAAGCAAAGTTAAGGGAAAGCATAAAACTAACCTTGCAAGCAAGTTTATTTGAATAACAGAAACTAACAGAATAATAGAGCGCTTTGAACTGGCAGAATTTACATCAGCCTGTTTAATAATAGTAGAAGACATGGGAATCTGGAGCTGGAGAGTTTAAAAGCCTTGGGGAAGGTTGGCAGGTCTCATGACCAGAAGAAGAAACAGAAAATCATTCTGTGACATTGGCCTTGAGTAAGATGCCTCATTATTTCTTGTGGTTCCAGAGAGTTCTCAATAAAAGGTACTTAAAATGATACTAGAATAACATATCAAGCCAACAAGTAATTATATTATTATGTTCTTGAAAGTAAACAAGTTCTTAAATTATGGTACTTTGAAACACCCTTTCATCTGAATCTTCCACATCTACCAGAAATGTGCTCCATCTATTTACTGTCAAAGTTGTTTTGGTGCTTTTTTTCCCCCCGTAAGTCCTAATTCTAGATCTTTAAGCATTCAAAGCCACACTCTGAACAAACCCAAAAGAGGCATTTCTCTCTATCCTAATTGCTAATCTCTGGATATCTCAGAATAGTAGTGAGGTTGCAATTACCTACATAACCGCCTTTTTATAAAAGACTAGTAAGGAAGCCAGTCAAATCATTACAGGCTTTGCTTTCTCCAAAATCTTTTTGAAAAACATAACAGCTCAGCACACTGATGGATCTTAGGAAAGAAAGGTTGGTATTATCAACTCCTCCCTCCCTCCATCTTACAAAGAAACTATGGTTTAGAAAAGCCAAACAACTTGCCCCAAATCCATACATCATCAAATGACAAAGCCTGAACTTGAGCCTGGGTCCTCTCATCTCCAAATCTGCATTCTAACACACCACGCTATACTGCAAGGGAGGAACAGAGGTGGGCGTAGGAAAGTGGCATTCCTTTCTCCTAATGCAGATAACAGTTAGAACCCAGGAAAGATCCACTACAGATTCATGCTTCATTTGAAAGTTACCAAACTGTGTGTGCACATACACTCTGCAAATCCTCCCTAACTGTAAATGTCTGTGCTACGGTTTGTCTGTCTCCACCAAAATTCACATTGAAATTTGATCCCCAGTGCGGTAGTGTTGAGAGGTAGTCCTAGTTAGGGAATGGCTTCGCGTCACTCTCTGGGTAGTGGCTGACTTCTGGCTCTGGTGAGAATGAATTAAGTCTTGTGGGAATGAATTATTAATAGTTCCTGGCAGAGTGAGTTGTTATAAAGCCAGGATGCCCCTTGGGTTTTGTCTCTTTGCACATGTCCACTGTCCCTTTGACCTTCTCTGCTATGTTTTGACCTAGCATAAGATCCTCACCAGAAGCCAAGGAGATGCTAGCAACATGTTCTCTAACTTCCCACCTGCAAAAGTGTGAGCTCAATAAACCTCTTTTTTTTTCATAAATTACCTAGCTTCTGTATTCTGTTATAGCAACACAAAATGGACTCACACAGTCTCCCAAACCAACTGGGGGCTTTTCTTAAAGGTCACCAACAGGCCCCAAGGGAAAGAAGGGCTTGGTCTAAAATGTTTTATATTTCCTCACACTTTTTAAACATTGGAAAATCCATTTGGCTCCAAGAAATGAATAGTAAAAGGTGTTCTAACTACCCAGAGCCAATAGAAGGTAATGGAAAAAAGGCAAGAACATGGCTGGACTTTATTTTCTTTTTGCTCAGCACATCCTGTGTTTAATCTGAAAGGTAAATAGGCCATGCCCAACATACCGACTCTTTTCAGGTGAAATTATCTAGGTTATAAAAACAAGCAACAACTGTGTTTTCACTATTCCTTAATTCATGGCTGACAGAAATCACTTCTAAACTAAATCAGAAGCAAATATTGTACATAAGCGAACAACCCCATAAATTTCCATTACTTTGATAACCGACTTGTGAATTTATTTCACTTGAATTAACATTGTGTGGCATTATCTAAAGGAATGTCTTGCAAACCCAGAAGAGGAAAGTTAGAATTTTCATATTTGGGTTATTTAAATATACAGGCAAAAGAGAGGGAGGGAGAGACAAACACTCTTTGCATATCATTAATAGATAAACATCCCTGAGATATTTAACCTTCAAAACAGAAGAAGTAATTATGCTACATCTTCCTCTCTATAACTCCAAGATATTAACCTCTTTGATTCTGTAATACACCTCATGTTCTATGACATCAGTCATGCCAGTGAGAGCTATGCCCATTTTTTCCTGTATAAAGCTTTTCTTGCTTTATATTATACTTTATTCTACATATTAAAGCTGAGCAAATAGTCTAACAGAAACCATCTTCACAGCCAGAACATCCCTTAACAAGAACCTAGATAATACTGATGGCTTATTTGAAGCAACATCCATCACATTCCTTTTGCTGGATGTCATTTAAGTCAAAAATTACCAACATGAAACAATTTAAAGCAGTGTTCTTCAGAGCACTGGTTGTGGGCAAGTTAATAGATGTTCCACTCAAAAGGGTGGCATGGTCAAATGGAAAGTCTTCATCAGGAGAAGCTAAACAGGACCCCCCTGCTTTCCCTTTAACCACAAGATTTCACAGAGCCTCTAAAATGCAAATGTGCCTTCCATCCCTCCAAGAAAGTAACAGAAGAATGCTGCAGTTTCCAAGCTAATTTGACTATGTAACATTTCATTCAAGGATAGCTCTGTTTCCCAGAGCTGGTGGTCCATGGAACATACTTGGGGTGGGGGCATCTATTTAAAGTCCAGGTCTCCCTGAATATAAGAAAAGAACTGCTTCATTTACAATGGTCAAGTCAGATATGCCACATCTGTCCCTTCTGCACACCCAGAGTACACTGCATCCCCCATTTGGAGCACTGTGATGGATCCTAGCACCTTCACTTTACACAGAAACCAGAGGCCCAAAGTGGTTAATCATGTGCCCAATTACACAGCTGAGTTGGGATAGAGCTGGAATTGGAATGTGGTGACCTTGGAAACAAACAAACAAAAAATGCTAGGTTCACAGCAAATTGGCCAGAGATGCCTCTTACAATGAAAGAATATTGTTAAATCTTCATTAAATCCAAGAAAATACACCAGTATAGATGCTTTTGTAGTCCATAACATGATGATTGGCTTCTAACAGTAATGTGAGATATGCCTCCCTCAAACCTTGTTACACTATAAGCACATTACCTGGCTGACATGAAAAGAAAAAACATACACATTACGTATGTCAGTATATACCAGCATACTATCAAATCCAGCAGGAAGATCATTACATGTATATACTCTCTGGGGCAGGGGGGTAGTTCTCAGTAAAACCATTTTAAAGATATGGCAGGCACAACCAATTGGGAGATGTCATCCAATCCTATTTAAAAGTGGAAGTCAGTAGTATGTGGCATAAGAAAAAGTTACAAATTTCTTTTCAGTCTCGAAAACACAAAACATTTGATATCTGTAATACAGATGCAAATTAAAGTCTGGGAAGTATTAGACACATCTTTAAGTCATTCTTTAAAAAAGAAGAAATAAATCTCTAACCAAAAAAAAGTTAGAGCAGTATTTCAGTTGAGTCTGATTCATATTGCAATTTTACAGACACTAGTGTAATCATACATCACTTACTATTTTGGCAGCTCATAGGTAATAGGGTAAGAGGATGCCAGGGAAAGTTAATGTTTTGTGGTGCAGAAAGGTCCAAAATTGAGGGATACCAAAATATTAAGCTATTCGACTTCCTGCTTTTGAGCACTCCCTAACAATGAGGAAGCGTGAATCTAGATGATGAAATAAGCTAACTGTACTAACTCCTACCCTGAAATTGCTGAAAGAGAAATGAGAAGCAGCCATGCTGTTTTTAATCAGGAACTAAAATCTACTGAAACAATAACAAGACAGTGTTACTTCCCTGCGAAGATGAAATACAACCTTCACCCGTGTTATCTGCCCAGTGTTGACGCACAAACGTGAATTTTGCACTATTAAATGTCATAGCAAAAATTGAATTCTTTTAAACAGCAGTAACCCTCAGAGAAATATTTGCATCCCAATTTTCACCAAATGTTGCTTCTGACTCATTTGTTTCAAGGATTAGCAAGGGTCTGCAGCAAGGTTGACAGAGCCAGAGAAATAATTGAAGGACAGCCTTCAGAAACAAAGCAAGACCAAATGAAACTGAAGTTGCTCTGAGATGACAAGGCCATTTCTCTACTTCCTGTAAACAAACAAGAGGAAGGAGAAACAGTACAAACATTACTCCTCAGCAAGGCCAACCTCTGACCACCCTACTTAAAACAGCAACATCCTCTCAGCCCTGAACTCCTACATAACTTTCTTGGATAGACTATAAGCTCCTAAAGGCAAGAAACAGCTGGGTTTTGTTTCCTTAACTGATAACTCCTGGTGCCTAGAACCATTCCTGGGACATAATTCCTGCTTAATAGATATCTGTTGATTAAATGAACAAACAATGCTATTCTCTATCATAGAACCCTACAGGAACTCTATTACCTATCTTTATACCTTAACCAACCAACCTTCAAGGAAAACTGGCAGTAAAGGTCACAGCTGTTGATACCAGGTGTCACACTAAAAGGGGTAAGCCCATTTCTAGACATCTATAGGGCTCTCATTAAATGGAATAAAAACCATTCAGCCTATTGTGAAAATAGAATAAAAGGAGCTATGACAAAGTATAATTTATACCATGTGCTTTGTGGAAGAGGAACAAGTACAAGAATGAAAATTCAGTAGATAAAGTAAATTGCTATCTGGCTTCTCCATCATTCAAAATATCTGGTGAGTTTCTTATAGATGGTACTTAACTACAGAATAAAAAATAAATTTTTCTATTCTCTTCCATAGCTACAGTTAACTACAGAATAGAAAATAAGTTCCATAGCTTGAACCTTAACAGAAAGACTATTCAACCAATAATTAAATTTCAAACATACATTATACTTACCTAGAACAGGTAAACCCATGATTTATCATTTAAGATACTATTTGGAAATAGATTCAAATATGAAATGCTTTCCAAAGCAGGATCATATTGCAGCAAAGTTTGGCTTCTCAATAAACTGCAGAAATATACCCTACTTTTATAATTTTTCCCATTGTATTTTCTCATAGTGAAAGCACCAAGGAAAACTTACAGCTGTGCAAAAGATGCACTGGCATTCCTGGAGTGTGGTCATCTTGTCCAGAGACTGCTCACACAGACAGAGTTTGCAAGTGATGATGGGGGCTGCAGCCAGGTCTCCAGGAGTGGAATTTTCAGCCGTCATGGTGAGACACTGGAGCCTACCAGCTGAGCCCATCAGCCTGTCTTCAACTTTCTTGAATCTCCTCAATCCCTATAAAAGGTCCAAAGCAGAAAATATTATATGGATTGATAAAGCTCTTGTTTAGCCAACACATCGGGAGGTCAGTTGATCAAACACTCACCCTCAGTTATCCCTAAACTTACAGCGAATGCATTTCTGAGAACCACGGGCTACAGAGTGTGCTACCTTGGCAAGGTGTCCCTGAAGTCCTGAAATTTAAGCTGACCTCACGGTCCTGATTCACATCATATGAGTTACGGAAATTAAAAGACCACTATGGTGAGGTGGGAATGAGATGTTGGTCAAGCTTACAAAGTTTCGTTTAGACAAAATGAGTAAGTTCTGGGGAGTCTCATACAGCATGGTGACTAGGGTTAGTAATAATACATTGTATACTTGAAAATGGCCAACAGTAGATTTTAAATGATCTCACCACAAAAAAAAAAAAGAGAAGTGATAACATTCATTAGCTTGATTTAAGTATTTCACAATGTATATGTATAGCAAAACACCACACTGTATACCACAAATACATATAATTTGTCAATTATACCTTAATAAAGCTGGGGAGGGAATTCCACTATGAGCAAACATCATTTAGGAGTTGCATCACTATAATCAATTCTACAGATTCAAAAAGCACTTAAAAATAGAATGTCACTCAAAAAAGTTAAACAAAGAGGTAACGTATGATCCAGCAATTCCTCTTCTGGGTATATGCTCAAAAGGCCGAAAGCAGAATCTCAAAGAGATATGTGTAAACCCATGCTCATAGCAACATTATTCACAATAGCCAAATGGTTGAAGTGACTCATGTGTCCATCAACAGAAGAATGAGGCCGGGCGCAGTGGCTCATGCTAGTAATCCCAGCACTGTGGGACACCGAGGCAGGTGGATCACTTGAGGTCAGGAGTTCAAGACCAGCGTGGCCAACATGGTTGAAACCTCGTCTCTATTAAAAATACAAAATTAGCCAGGCACAGTGGCACATGTCTGTAATCCCAGCTACTTGGGAGGCTGAGATGGGAGAATCACTTGAACCTGGGAGGCAGAGGTTTCAGTGAGCCATAATGTGCCACTGCACTCCAGCCTTGGTGACAGAATGAAACTTTGTCTCAAAAAAAAAAAAAGAAAAAGAAAATCAAAAAAACAGAAAAACGAACAAAATGTGGCATATACATAAAATGGAATAAAAAGAAATAAAATTCTGACACATTACAACGTGGATGAACCTTGATATCATGCTAACTGAAATAGACCAGTCAGAAAACCAAATATTATATAATCCCACTTACATGAGGTACCTAGAGTAGTCAAATTCTGAGAGACAAAAAGTAGAATAGAGGTTACCAGGGGCCGGTGGGAGGGGAAAATGAAGAGTGATTGTGGGTTTTTTTTTTCCTAGAGAAAGGGTGTCTCTCTGCTGCCCAGGCTTGAGTGCAGTGCCACAATCATAGCTCACTGCAGCCTTGAACTCCTGGGCTCACATGACCCTCCTACCTCCACCTCCTGAGTACCTGGGACCACAGGAGGTGGAGGCAGGTACATCTCCTCACTTGGCATGTTCAACAGGTACAGAGTTTCTGCTTGGGATGATGAAATAATTGTTTTCCTCATTTTATAGATTAATTGTGGTACTGATAAGTTAGGTAATCTGCCAAAGTTCTCAGAGCTTGTACACAGCAGAGCAGAATACAAACCTCAACCTTCTGAGGACACCAAGCCCAGTGCCAGATCCATTACACCAGAGCTGCCTTACGTTGATATCACATGGACAAATGAAGCTGGGAAAGGGAGGAGGAAGGGGAACGGAAAGAGAAAAAGAGAGTTCAAGTCCATGACCACACCTATCCTTAAGGTCCCTAAAGTTGTACAAGAACAAAATTTGTCTCCACACATGGCATGACTATGGGAAAAGATATTTTTAGACTGAAAAATAAAAACTACAACCCAAGTTCTTCCACTAGATTGTTTTTATTCTGAATCTTTATCTTTAAAAGAGACTAAATAATTGTGAAAATAATTTCCCTACATATTCATATTTTATATCACATCAGGAAATTTCTTGTCCTGATTAAACAAAAGCAAAATCCTATAGTTTTTACTGTTTTTAAAGAGTGGCCAATTCTAATAAGTTCTGCCATAGAAATAATTGCAAATAGGCTGGGCACAGTGGCTCACACCTGTAATCCCAGCACTTTGGGTGGCCTAGGAGGGTGGATCACGAGGTCAGGAATTCAAGACCAGCCTGGCCAAGATGGTGAAACCTTGTCTCTACTAAAAATACAAAAATTAGCTGGGTGTGGTGGTGGGTGACTGTAATCCCAGCTACTCAGAAGGCTGAGGCGGAGAATGGCTGGAACCTGGGAGGCGGAGGTTGCAGTGCGCCAAGACTGTGCCACTACACTCCAGCCTGGGCGACAGAGTGAGAACCCATCTCAAAGAAAGAAAAGATAAATAATAGCAAATACACCTCCCCCTACAAGAACCAAACTCTTTTCCTCTTAATTTTCGGGCAAAAGAAATTACATGTATGTCATTTGCTACCAAGTCCTACAATAGCTTAAGTCTCAATATGTAAGTACGAAAGTACTAAAACAAGTAGGGGAAAAACAAATTCAATTAGATGGAAAGGGAAAAAAATAAATGAGATATTTGCTTGTCAGTTTGTCTACATTCACTTTAAGTCATACCAGAGAGTCAACAATTACTAACTCTAGCAACCTGGAGCACTTCAGGTTTTTCACCTACTCCCAGTACTCAGTACCAGAAGACTTGATTCCAAGTAATTAAAAACCACGTCTTCCACATGTTTCCATGTGCCAGGCACGGTTTCCATGTGGAAGACATGTTTTTACTCGGCAAAGGTCCAATAAGGTTCAAGACACAATGTTCTTTTTCCATTAACTACTGAGGAGCTATCAACCAAGAGCAAATTAAATTCAAATAGACCTGCACGTCGAATTCAGCATTTTGAGTTTCTTTAAAAACCTCTCTTTAGGATCCACACAGGTGTAAACATGAATGATTTTACCTCTTCCTTCTTCCCAGTTCATACTTAAACAACTGTCATTAGCTTGCGTCTCCAACACTCCCCAGCTCACAGCACACAGTCCCACCAGCTTCCCCAACTGCAGTCTTCTCATTTCTACGTTCTCAACACTGCTGCACTGCTTAATTAGCTTTCTTTCAAGAGAAATCCCAAGTAAATCAACAAGAAATGTAGGTAGTAAATGCTTCCAGAGTAGGGGAAAAGGAGAAATGACACAGGCCAGAACCATCCCACACCCCAAATGTCAAATACACTTAGCCGTTTGGAGAAAGCTGGTGTGAAGAGCCAAGCCTGATGTTCTGATCTCGCAAGAGATCTGCGTGCTCTTCAAGAAATCCAGGTATTTCTCAGTCTTACTCTATTTTTTTTTTTTAGGAGACATTAAACAGGCCAAAGTTTTAATGTACTTTTGAAAAACAGACGTAATTGGATACCTCTTAGAAATTAATTGGATACTTTTGGAAGACATATTGGATTCCTCTAATGCCTCAATTATTATCCATACTTGAATACCTATAATTGGGTATTTCTTAGAAATAGTCTTCTTTTGAAGGTAGAACTAGAAACTGTGGCAATCAAGGCCATGTGAAACATAATTGTCTCTTACTATAAACAGTAAGTAAGTTTGTACTCCTTTAAACTAAGGCGTTACATGCCTATAGGCTATGAAGTCAAAGTTATAAAAAATATATGTTATATGTAAAATATTTTCATGATAGAAAAGGCTTTACATAGCAGAGATGCATTTTGTTTAAAAAATTCCAAACGGGCAGGACTTGTGACTCAGTGACAGAGGAGAAAAGTTACATATTCCCCCTCTTTGAGATGTGAACAATCCAAAATGATTCTTCAAAAAGTGATTTATTTTTCTGTGTACAACACCAATTCCCTAAAGCAATGACTCTCAGATATTTTTCAAGCAATGAGCTTTCCAAAAAACCAAAATCTTAGTCAAACCACCACTGTATAAAACAGATTCAGGTAGACAGGTGCTGGCACCCAACAGTGAGTGTCCAGAGCCAGTCCCCCTTGACCTTCCCCACTCAGCAGCCCCCCAGGCACCATCACAAAGCCTAAACCTGCACCGCACACAGATTAAAAACTAACTCGTTAGTTTTTCACTTTGGGCAAAACCAACAATGAATGTTTAAAAAATGAATGACATGCAGTGAGCACTTTATAAAAAAAAAAAAAGAATATCAAACAAGAAATCCTTTCACCATTGATTCATTGCAAAACGAGCTCCTCCAGCAGTGAACAGGAGACTACCGAAAGCGTCTAATGAATTGCCCCACACTTGAGATGCCTGTCAAAGGCTCCAAGATTTCTTTGCATTTCTTCCTTTGTGTCATTTTAAGATTCACTGGTCTTCATAACATGAAACCCCCAATAGTAGAGCTTCTGGAAGCTCAGAACATTTGATAACACACTACCAGCTCTTCGTGTCCCTCCCATTGGGCCACAACTTCATAGGGGCACAGGCAATTCACACCTACTCCCCTCCAGATTTCAAGAAAAGTCTTCATTCCAGAGAGAGGCTAACTCACTCTGACTGGGTTGTTCAACTTGTTTGGCCTCATACCTCACATTTCTATCAGAAATAAGAAACTGACTTGAATTACCCACCCTACCACTTGATTTTGAAAGGTAACAATTGTCATTACTTTTACAGTGATTACAGATGTGGCTGTGCCTCTCACTGAGTTTCAAGAACCCCTTGGGAAAATAATTTTGGCAGAGAATGCAAGGGACACCTTGGAAAGAAGAGAAATCTGGGCCAGGCGTGGTGGCTCACACCTGTAATCCCAACACTTTGGGAGGCCAAGGCGGGTGGCTTGCCTGAGGTCAGGAGTTCAAGACCAGCCTGGCCAACATAATGAAACCCCATCTCTACTAAAAATACAAAAAATTAGCTGGGTATGGTAGTGGGTGCCTGTAATTCCAGCTACTCAGGAGGTTGAGTCAGGAGAATCCCTTGAACCAGGGAGGCAAAGGTTGCGGTGAGCTGAGATCACGCCACTATACTCCAGCCTGGGCAACAAGAATGAAACTCCATCTCAAAAAAAAAAAAAAGAGATAGAAATCTGACAACTGTCTTTCAGGTTTAGGCATTCTAAGGTTGATAGCAGGCATCACTTGCTTACATATACCTAATCATAGAACAAGACAGATTGGCTGGGCCATGTAAGGAAAGAAAGCCATTCTAAAGCATCTGAGTTTGCACTAAATTACCAGGAAAGGAGAACCAGCAGCTCTACCTGCTTTATGTGTCTCTCCCACTATAAAGTGTTCATTGTATGAGAAGCAAGTACTATCTGATAGGAAAGAACAGGAAAATCACCTTTTCCCTCATGTGTTTTCATTAGAATTGCCAAAGAAAGAAATACTTCAGCAAGGGATGTATAAGGAATGTTTATATTCTGCTGATGGCCTGAAAAAACAATCTCAATCTGCTCCAAAAATGCAAATGATGGGAGAGCCAACATTCAAAGTATTTTTTTTTCTTTCTTTTTTTGGCAGGGGGGATGGAGTCTCGATCTGTCACCCATGCTGGAGTGAAGTGATGTGATCTCCGCTCACTGCTATCTCCTCCCGGGTTCAAGTGATTCACCTGCTTCAGCCTTCCAAGTAGCTGGGATTTCAGATGTCCGCCACCAAGCCTGGTTAATTTTTGTGTTTTTAGTAGAGACAGAGTTTCACCATGTTGGCCAGGGTGGTCTTGAACTTCTGACTTCATGTGATCTGCCCACTTCAGCCTCCCAAAGTGCTAGGATTACAGGCGTGAACCACTACGCTTGGCTATTCAAAGTTGTGTTTTTGTTTTGTTTTGTTTTGTTGAGACAGATTTATGCTCTGTCACCCAGGCTGGAATTGCAGTGGTGAAATATCAGCTCACTGCAACCTCCACCTCCCGGGTTCAAGCAATTCTTCTGCCTCAGCCTCCTGAGTAGCTGGGACTATAGGCGCGTGCTAATTTCTGTATTTTTAGTAGAGACAGGGTTTCACTATATTGATCAGACTGGTTTCAAACTCCTGACCTCGTGATCCACCTGCCTCAGCCTCCCAAAGTGCTAGGATTACAGCCATAACCCACTGTGCTTGGCCATTCAAAGCATTTTTAACCAATGTAGTTCATGTCTGTTTGACTATCCAAAATCAATAGTTATTCCCTTGCCCAAAAAGATAGTGTAATTGGAAAAGATAACATTTTATTAGGATACTTAACCCAATTATTATTAGGACACTTATTCCTAATTACTTTGGAATTTTTACATCATTATGCAGAAACTTTAAAATTTGGAGAAATTGCTAAAGCACAACTAAAGAGACTAAGAAATAGAATGCTACTAAAATGAATCAACTGGTTATTACTGATGTCACAGGATATTAATGTAAATAAAAATCCAGTTGATCTGCACTGAGGTCTTAATTCCAAGCTATGCTATGATAATCTAGGAGTTACACAAGAACAGGGAACAAAATAGTCTAACGTGTTTCTAAGCCCTTGCAAGCCATGGAGTCATCACTGTGAAGTAGCTGGAATAACAGATATGAATGCATCAATATGGGAAGGAGGTAGCAAAGAAGAAAGTTTTCGGGAAGGGCAGGTGGTGATGAAGAAAGGCTGAAGGGTTGCCCTGTATAATGCAGATACATTCTCCAGAAGCTAATATTCTAATAAAGCAGAAAAAAGAGCAGCCATCCAAAGTCACATCCGTGCCTTGTTAGGAAAGCTCTCCCAATACCAGCTAAGAACACACCAGGCAATCAGTTCCCACTCAACACAATCTGAAAATCAGCATTATGTTGATCTTGGTACTTCTGCCCAATAGAGTGATTTAGTTAGCTACTGGTTCATGTTCCTAACAGAAACTATTAGTGACCCAAATGGTACTGACTGAGTCTAGTAAAGTGCTGACCATTATCAGCAATTAGCTGACATCCCATCCTAAAGACAATCTAAATACAATGGCAGGTGACTGCTGGCTGGCGGTGGTAGCAAGAACAATGAAGGAGGCAAGAGCTTCTGGTAGACCTCCTTTGTGGCCAGTGTTGTAGCTCTACTCTTTGCTTATACCTCCAAGGTCATTCAAGGACAAGATGAACCAGCATACATCCTTCCAATCAGAAAAACAGTTCCAATACATCCCCTAAGAGGACATGAACCAATAGAAACACAGGCTACCCAACTCATAGTCAGGGAAATGCAATTACTGAAATATATTGCATATCTATTAATTAATGTTTAAAAGAATAATGCTCAAAGCCAATGAGCACATACATGGTATCGCACATAAGATAACGTCATTATTTGAAAAAATAAGAGATTAGAAAATATTCTCTAATATAAGCGAAACCAGGAAATATTTAGGTCTTAGACGTGAGGAAGTATATTCACCTATTCAGG
Source organism: Plecturocebus donacophilus (assembly GCA_004027715.1). NCBI lineage: Eukaryota > Metazoa > Chordata > Mammalia > Primates > Pitheciidae > Plecturocebus > Plecturocebus donacophilus. The sequence goes on along the minus strand of PVKP010032480.1, from coordinate 7,493 downwards.
CTCTGTGAGGTAGCAGTGTTATAAAGACACTGTTTATCACTGTGCCTCCTGTGGCAGGGAAAAGGACTTCTGTTTTCTCTCTACTGCTTCATGGCTTAAAGTGCTCAAAAAGCACTTTAGTCTACAATTCCTTAGTTTTAATATCGTCATCTCAACAGTTTCTAAGATGGCAATGAGATCACAACTTTGTAACTTGGAGACTATTACCTTCTAAAAATGGAGCTGATATGCAAATATATCCCTATTAACCTTTTTTGTGGGTAAAAAAAGCAGGCACTTCATCAGGAAGGAGAAGCATCTTAAAGTATCAGCAAGAACTGTTTTCTGAACAGTCTCTTTACTGTCTGAAATTAGGTTATGGAAAAAGTCCATTACAACTAATTTACTGAGATCTAATATTTTTTCCTGCAAAATGTATATTGGTGCTGATATGCCAGCACTGCCAACCATATACATGACATTGTGATAAGCTAACTCCAAATCCTACAGAGGAGAGAACATCTGGCACATCTAGTTTTAACATCTGCAAAATGCTGCTCCTTTTTCTTAAAAGCACATTTCGTTCTTCTTGCCTTCTTTCCATGTTCTCATTATGTTACAGAGTAAGGCCCAAGAGGTGGAAATCCATTCCCAGTTTTCCTAACAATATAAACTTATCAAAGAAGGTAGGATTGAATATGAGAATAATAGCTCAATGATATTTTTGGCATGGCAATTTTGCATTCATCATGGTAGCTGCCTCTTCAATATCACCCCTGCGCCTTGCCCACTCCTGTTTTAATCAGTGGTTCCCTGCCTCCCACAGTTATTCACACAGCCCTGCAAAATAATTTTCTTCCCTCTGCCTGGCATAACAACAAATCTCAGAAGCAGGAAGGAACGCCACTTAAAGGCAGGTCAGACAATGATGTAATTAACCGATCAAGGAGAAGTGGTATTTCAAACAGCCTCATAGAGCAAGTGCCAGGTGGGTTTCTCGGGTCAGGACGTTACCAGGAAACCAGACCCGCTAAAGCACAAATATCCAAATCCAAAAAATTTTTTTTCAAATGAATAAAAGCATGTGCTAATATTACCCCCTCCTGTGAAAGTTAAAAGTTTCATATAGAAATTTTAATTAGAGACAATCTGGAAATCCATTTGGAAGAGGAATCTTCATCCCGCCTCAGAAAAGTTCAGGTGTAAATCTTTGTATGTCTTTGCCAATTAATTTCCTATAACAGGAATTTATCATGAAGGAAACAAAGTCAACCCACAAACAACAAATTCTACACATTAGGTGCTAGAGATATAAAGGTGATTAAACCCAGCTCCTACTTATTAAGGGTCAACTAGTTGAAGAGGTTGCCAACAGAGGATTTCACATAATCACATGCAGGAGAATGTGTGGGTTTATGGTTTCAGCCACAAGTCCAACACAGAGAAATGGGTTGTCTTTTTCTGTCTTTCCAAGAAAAACAAAGAACAACTAGATGAAGGGCTGGGACTCAAACTTATGACTTCAAAAGAATTAAAAAACAATAGAACATGGCTTTCAAAGCATGCTCCTCATAAATACTACAAGCCATGTGATCAGAAGTATCTCCAGCTATGAATATGAAAAGCGTATTTCACTTAGATTGTTGTGTTCTGAATTCAAGAAAGAGATCTGATCACAGATGAGAAGCTCCTCATTCCATGTTGTCGAACCACTGGTCATTTTTACTCTAGTTAATATATAGTTATCCATTTTTTAATAACCACTACAGTATGATGCATTAGGTTCCAAAGTACTCACTGACTAGGTGAATAGCAAATGCCAAAGTTAATAAAACTAAAACTTTAGTCCAAGACCTCCCACATACACCTAAAGGTAAAAAATGTAAATTACAATATTTATATAAATTAGGTGTCACATACCTCTTTGGTTACTTAATGGTCAAATGGTTAAGGTAACAGTACCAAAAATATTAAGATGATTGAGATGACAAACATCAAAGTACTTTTTATAATCTGGCAAAGCAACATGAATTAAGAACTATCACTCTAGTCCCAAGTCACTTTCAAGCTTATGAGAATTTCTTCAGGACAGAAACCACATCTTAGCCATCTTTATATCCTAGCATCTAACATAGCACCTAGCAAATCGTAGTCATTCAATAATAGAGTGGTTAATTTTTCTGATTGTACAAGGAGGAGAGAAAATATTAAAGGCCTAGTTCTCACCTGTATTCACTTCCAGAAATTCACAAGCTGAAAATATTGACAATTTTTGGTAGGTAAGGAGCTTCTGTAAATTAAGGTAGGCACCCCTGAAAGAAATGTTTCAGTATTTAGGAGCAATGGCTATAGATACCTATTCCCCAAAGCCCAAGTGAAAAGCATGAATTGTCTGGCAGCTTGGCCCTTTCCCCACATCCAAAATAATCAGTTGCACAAAGTAGGCTTAGTCCCAGAACCGCTCGGACTTTGTTCCTTCACTGACATCTGGGTTCGGCATGATTCCTGACCTCTATCTCAACTAGAGATTTCAAACACTAAGAACTTCACTCACCAAGAAAGTAATGTCATAAAGGCAAAGCCAGGGGAGACACAGAAGCCAGGATTAGCAGAAACACCTCGGAGAAAGGATTCTGACATACACGCAAATGTTTCTAAATGTCTAAAATATTGAAATGACTTCTCAAGAAGGAAATTTTAAGTACTGAATTCTAAAATTCCTCAGATTAAAAATGTTCACATTACTGAAGAGAAAGATGTTTTTCAGGAAGTTAAATGGTCATACCACGTAGATAAATAAAGTAAGCTTTTTCTTTCCAGAGTGCATACTTTTCTCTCTGCTGTAGAGTTTGGCTCCGAAAACCTGTTTCATAATTTGAGACCCCAAAACTGATTATTTTAAAAAGACATGTCTTAAGCTGACCTAGTTTGGAAGCCTGAATGCCTTTAAATTGCCAATGAACTGAAATCATTCATGAGAATGGGGCTTTTGAATGCTGAGAATGTTCTTTGGGGCTCAGCACAAAGATATTTGGCATAGATGACTGTAAATATTTGTAAAACTCTGGGTAAATGGACAGGATTTGACCACGCTTGAGCCTTACTTCCAGCACAGTAGTGTAGAAGCAAGTTATCTAGGGTGATTGGTTTGGGGTTTTGGGGTTTTTTTTTTTTTGGTTGAGTTTTGTTTGTTTTAAATCAAAAGCCAAGCAACCCAATTCTACTCAACATCTTGTTCACGTTCACTATACATATTTACCTTTTTTTTAACATCATCAAGACCATTAATTAGTCAGAGACTACTTTTGAAACAGAGGTTTTTCCCTTTCCCACTTTTCTAAGTTCATGCCCACTACAAAAATAAAATAAAAATGCCAGTCAAAGTTGTGCAAGGGCAGAGCAGGCGTTGTGTGAAACCATGACCTTGGTCTACAAGTGGCCTTGAGGATCTGCTATAGGTTTTTATCTCCCTCAAGATAGCTTTAGAAATATTTAAGGCACTGTTACCCATGAAAAGGACCCGGATTGTGACGGAAAGATAAACTAAGGAGAAGGAGAGACTCACCGAGGGATTACATGTGAAAGGGACCAGGAGGCTCATTTCAGTGAAAGCTACAGCAGCCAGATACTCTAATTAGCCAGTAACTTGGGACTGGCTAGGTTTCTTTCGCCTCTTACTCACAGCCTAAAAACTGAGTCATCCCAAAGTTCATCTATTTTGCTTCTGGGCACAGACACCCCCTAATCTGCTTCTTCAGAAATGTTAGGTATATTGTCATTTAATTCATACCTCTCAATGTTCAAATAAACGTCCAGAAATGCCAAATCAGAAGAGCAGAGATAGTTCTATTAAGAACTCAGAGCTAATGTTTTGATAAGATACATGTGGCAGAAAGCAGTAAGAAACCGACAGTCTGTTATGGGAACATGAAGAAAGAACATTTCCCAGAGAAAGGAATTAATTTCTGGGAAATCTGAATGTGAAGAGTATATATACATGAGCAGTAGACTTAGACCCGGATCCTTGAAACTCACAAGAAAAACAAAAGGTGTTCTAGAAAGAATAAGCAAAAGGTACCTTTTCCCTGTAGAACCAGCAGTTTCATTTTCACTTAAATTTGAGAATGGCTCTTATGGAATCCAGTCTGTTTCATCAGCAATTACCTGATAAAATAAGCACTATAATGCATAATCCGAGATTATGACAACTTTTGGTCTCCCTTAAGACCTAGGGAGAGATCTAGTCTAATCTGGGATACTGCAATACATTCTGTTATAGAAGCTGTTTTATTAGAAATTAAACTACTTTCCTTTTACAAAGGCATCCTTTTTTTTTTTTTTAAGTTAACAGGTGTTTAGGCATTCAGAATGAATTCAGTTCTGTATGGTTTGAGCACTAGAGACAGAAAATCGAAAAATCACGGTGTCACAGTCTCCCGTCCTTTTCCCTGAATCCAGCAATACCATTCTGGTCTTGCAACGCCTGTAGCCTTTTAAAAGCTCGCTAAACCTACCTGGCAGGAGACCCGCGTTCCTCCGCGCCGGGCTTCTCAGTAGCGTCCCTCGCGCTCACCGCCAGTCCGGGCTGCTCGCACACGGGGCAGGAGGAGCTCTTTCATTCTCTCCGTCTTTCCTCCGTGCTCTGCGGCTGACAGCTTTACACTTTGCAAGACTGCAACAGGACTCGCGCTCCCAGACCTACGGGTCGGGAGGAGGAGGAGTCCCCGACAGCCTCCTGGCCTTGACTGGCAGCTGCGATGCCCGGGGACGCTGCAGCGCGAGCGTGGGCCACAGCTCGCCAGCAGCAGCGGCGGCAGCAGAGCGTTTATTTATACAGGAAGCTCAGGCGCCACACTTCCTACTTCCCATCTGGGTCATACTTCAGCTGCAGGTGATAGCCTCAACCCTACCCCAACCCGGACGTGCTGCACCGGCTCTGCTACTTGTCAGGATTTCTCTTGTTCTCCTGGGACCGCTGCTGCAGGAATCCAGAGCAGGGGGTGCAGGCAGCTGCTCCTGGCGCCCTTCTCCTGCCCAGACAGGGACAGCTCACCTCTTGGCCTTCAGCGCCTGCTACCTCTCTGTCTGTACATATCCTCACAGGCCACCCTTCTTTATTTTCTCCCTCCTTCCCAGTTCTTTAAATCTCTTTCTTCTACTTCTAACAGCCCAGACCTGCCTTTCCACGTGGCAGACAACTGTTTTAGAGAAACACTTCCCATGCACGTCTCACCAGAAAACAGCTTGTACCTGACTTGTCCTTTTGCATCTAATAATGAAATTAGAATGCAGGTAAATCCAATCAGGAATAATCTTAGTTTACCTCTTACAATAAAGACACTTCTTGATAAAACAATGATTTCACCTGAAGTGCTTTGGAACTTAACTGGTTGTACCTTCAATTAAACAAAAAATGTAACAAAATAATCCAGAAGCTGTGAGGTGTTATGAAGCACTTCCTTGCTCCAAAACCATGGACATTTCATTTGTGTGGCACTCATAATGAATTGCGCATACCTACTCACTCCCCACAGCCCCCATAGATCACAATCACCTGAGTCTGCTGAACATTGCAATTTAGGAATGTCGCTCCGACACAGGAATCTGTGTTTACTCTGCAACCTCTTGCTACTTCTGCAACCACTCTCAGGAATGTGCTTCCCAAAAGGAAGGGACTCCTAGGCCCTTTGTGGAAAGGATCTGTGCATGCCAACGGGCACCGTTCCAAACAACACAAGCAATTACTGCTTCTCAGCCCTCCAAGTTGGAGAAAACCTCTAGGTCAAAGCAAAGTGTGGAAGAAAACAGTGTATCTACATGTGCCATGCTAGGACAGGCAGGAGGACCAGCTCACTAGTGGGGGAGGAAGAGAAAAAGGACAGAGGCAGTAAGATGGTAAGATAACCCACAGTAGAATATTTGAACTTGAAAAGTCCTCCTAACTATTTTAGCAAATAACCTGATTCTAAAGATAAGGAAACTGGGTTGGCGCAGTGGCTCACGCCTGTAATCCCAGCACTTTGGGATGCTAAGGGAGGCAGATAACCTGAGGTTAGGAGTTCGAGACCAGCCTGTCCAACATGTGAAACCCTGTCTCTACTAAAATTACAAAAAATTAGCCGGGCGTGGTGGCGGGCACCTATAATCCCAGCTACTCGGGAGCCTGAGGCAGGAGAATCGCCTGAACCTGGGAGGTGAATGAAGGTTCCAGTGAGCCAAGATTGCACCATTGCACTCCAGCCTGGGTAACAAGATTGAAACTCTGTCTCAAAAAAAAAAAAAAAAAAAAGATAAGCAAACTGATGTCCAGGGAAATTTAAGAGATTGGCCCAAACCATACAGGGGCTGAGCTAGAATGAGACCTAAATCTGAGTTACATGAGGAAGGTGAATGTTAATGAAACCATCCCAAAGGATGTCCAACCTTTAGATTTAGCAGTGGCTTAGGTTCTCAGATAATCTATCACAAGGAATTTTCTTGGTATAGTGACCATTTTCGGTGGACAGGAACTAGGAAAGATAAAGTACCCTCTAAGAGGTTACTTTATTCACTGGTGTTGATGCAAATCTTCTGAGCCTTAAACCAAAGCTTAATACAGAGTCTACTTTTCAAATTACCATTCATAAATTATAATTTGTTGTTAACAGGATAAGGGAAGAAGCTGCTCCCAATATGAATGAGAACGTAGGTTAAGTACTAAACATGCTGCCTGTTATCCCAAATATTTTGCACAACTGAGTGACATCACCACTATTTTCAACCATGCAACTATTCACATTTTTTTTTAATTGTTGTCAAAACTTAATAAGACTAAATAGGGCTGGGCGCGGTGGCTCACGCCTGTAATCCCAGCACTTTGGGAGACTGAGGCGGGTGGATCACGAGGTCAAGAGATCGAGACCATCCTGGCCAATATGGTGAAACCCCGTCTCTACTAAAAATACAAAAATTAGCTGGGCGTGGTGGCGCACACCTGCAGTCCCAGCTACTCGGGAAGTTGAGGCAGGAGAATTGCTTGAACCCGAGTGGCAGAGACTGCCATGAGCCGAGTTGGCACCACTTCACTCCAGCCTGGCACCTGGCGACGGAGCGAGACTCTGTCTCAAAAAATAAAAAATAAAAAAAAAGACTAAATAAACATGTAGAATGCTATAATATTATGTTAACAAACTCTCTCGTATCTTCCTAAGGAGTCTACAGTGTGAATGAATATTCATTCTCTGGAGTATTTATTGATCTCCTCCCAGACAGGCTGCTAGGTGCTACTAAGGTAATGGTATTAGACGTGGTCTCCCTGTGCTCAAAGACCACTCAGTACAGGGAAGGAGTCAGACAAGCAAATCAATTGTCAGGGTACTGACAGTTGTACCCAATGTGTGAGTGATCCATAATGTGTGATATGATAGACTTAAGCATGATGTGGTATTAGGAGCACAGAGAAGAATTTAAAGGAAAGGAGTTGATGAAAAGAATCGAGTCTTCTCTGAGAAGGTGATTATATTAATCTGTTCTCA
>PVKP010032479.1:0-25908 GCA_004027715.1 Plecturocebus donacophilus | reverse complement strand
TTTTGCTCTTGTTGCCCAGGCTGGAGTGCAGTGGCATGATGTTGGCTCACTGCAGCCTCCGCCTGCCAGGTTCAAGCGATTCTCCTGTCTCAGCCTCTGGAGTACCTGGAACTACAGGTGTGTGCCACCACATCCGGTTAGTTTTGTATTTTTAGTAGAGATGGGGTTTTGCCATTTTGGCCACGATGGTCTTGAACTCCTGACCTCAAGTGATTCGCCCACCTCAGCCTCCCAAAGTGCTGGGATTACAGACATGAGCCACTGCGCCTGGCCTCTAGAAGCTTCTTTTCTCAATAGTTTCTGTAGAAGTTCTGGGCTTGGCTTGAGACTCATTGGTCTACTGTGAGTCAGGTGCCCATTCCTGAACTAGTCGCTGACCAAGGCGAGAAAGCTCTGATTGACTCAGGCTCAGAGGTGGAAGGGAAGAGAAACCAATCACTCCCTTTAGCCTATTCAAATTCTTCCCAACAATTTAGTTTTAGGCAGGGTGGCTCATACCTGTAATCTCAGCACTTTGGGTGGGTGGCTGAGGTCGGAGGATCAACTCCAGGAGTTTGAGACCAGCCTGGGCAACATTATATGACCCTGTCTCTACAAAAAATTATAAAAAATAGCCAGGGGTAGTGTAATCCCAGCTCGTTGGGAATGGGAAGATTGTTTGAGCCTAGGAGACTGAGGCTGCAGTGAGCCATGATTGTGCCACTGCACTCTAGCCTGGGTGACAGAACAAGACCCTGTCTCAAAAAAAAAAAAAAAAAGGCCAGGCGTGGTGGCTCACCTCTGTAATCCCAGCACTTTGGGAGGCCGAGGGACAGGTCACCTGAGGTCAGGTGTTCAAGACCAACCTGGCCAGCATGGTGAAACCCTGGCTCTATTTTAAAAAATAGAAGGGGATGAGTGTGGTGGCTCACGTCTGTAATCCCAGTACTTTGGGAGGCCAAGACGGCAGATTGCCTGGGTTTGGGAGTTCGAGACCAGCCTGACCAACATGGTGAAACCCCATCTCTACTAAAAATACAAAATTAGTCAGGCGTGGTGGTGCATGCCTGTAATACCAGCTACTTGGGAGGCTGAGGCAGGAGAATCGCTGGAACCTGGGAGGCGGAGGTTGCAGTGAGCCGAGATTGTGCCACTGCATTCCAGCCTGGGCGACAAGAGCAAAATGCCATCTCAAAAAAAAAAAAAAAATAGTTTAGCTTTGGAATTTAGGCTTGGGTTTTCCAGGGTTACTGCTTTTCAGCTGTGTGATCTTGGGCAAATAATGGAAGCTTTCTGAGCTTCATCTGTAAAACCCTCAACCTCTTAGGGTTTTTATGAGGAGGAAATGAGATACTCTATGCAAAGCATTTGCGCGATGCTCACTACTTGTTGTCATTGCTGTTATTACTATTTCCTCCTCCAGCACCTGCACCTCCAGGATGTCTGCACAGGTCCTTCCTTCCCCATAAGCTAGAAGGAAACTTCCTCCTGTGAGAGCTGTCATAACTCTTTCTCTTGATTGTCAATGCAGCATTTGATTTCTGCTCATATTCGTGCTGTTCAAGCTCATAACTCTTCTGTCCTTCTAGACTTCCAGCCCCTAGAGGGGAAAGGATGGCTCTATTCATTTCAATGTCCTTAATAAGGGAACTGCTGTCAACACCCATCCAGTGCATTTACAGTTTCCAAAGCATTTACTCCTCTGCCTTTTCACCTGAGCCAGAATGCAATCCTAGGGCATGGGAGGGGTTACTATTCCCACTTCACAGATGGAGAAACTGAGGCCCAGTGACGTGGTCAAGGTCAAGCAGTAAGTCCGTGGACAAGAAGTTAGGCGTTTCTGGATTCCCAACACAAGGTTCTTTTTGTGGGACAACTGGTTGTGAATACAGAGTTCAAACCTTTGGTGAAGACCCCTGGGAGCCTGTTCTGTGCCTGAGCTAAGTGGTTTTTTCACTCAGATGCAGTCTCTCCCTGTCTGCTGCCTGCCCATCTTTCCCTCGAAGTCCCTTCCTGCTTGAAGCCCTCCTTCCCTCACCCCAGACACCCCCCTAGCCTGCACTGCCAGCTCTTTCTCACCTCTCCAAACAGCCCCCATCAGTCTGCCCCAATTTCCACCTGGAACCACCCCTCAAACCCCTGCAAGGCCAGATGAGAGTGTCTGCTCCAGCCCTGTTCTCCATGGACTGCTTTGGGCACAGATGAAATGTTCAGCTTATCCTGCAAGTTCCTCTGCAAGACTGCTTAAGTGCTCTAGACATGTGGAACCTGGAATTGAATCCTAGCCCTGCCATGCGCTGCCTCAGTTTCCTCATCTACAACGGGAATAGGGATGCTGATGTCAAGGGATCATCCTGAGCATGAATTGAAAAAGGAATGCTAGGGGGCTGATATGCTTCAAGGAGGGGATCCAGGAAAGAGAAATGACTTCGAGGAATGCAAGAATCACCCTCTGACCTTGCACTTGAGTGGTGGTTGTCTGGCCTCAGGACACCCTCCCCCATCTCCCAAGCCTGGCCTAATCTAGTGTTCTCCAACTCACTTCCTGTCCCGTAGGTTAGCTCATCGGCTCTTTATCTGTATCCAGTTCTCTTTTCAAGCTTGCATATTATCTCTGTGGTTACACACATTGTCTAGCTGGGTGGTGAAGGGAGTGCTAGGCTCTGCATACAGAAAAGTGGACCTGGTGGCCAAGCCCCGGCATCTTCCAAACCTCTATTTCTTTCTTTTTTTCTCTTTCTTTCTTTCTCTTTCTTTCTTTTCTTTCTTTCTTTCTTTTTCTTCTCTCTCTCTCTCTCTCTCTCTCTTTTTTAAAAGACTGGGTCTCGCTATTTTGCCCAGGCGGGAGTGCAGTGGCTATTCACAGGCATGATCCCACTACTGATCAGCATGGGAGTTTTGACCTGCTCTGTTTCCGACCTGGGCCGGTTCACCCCTCCTTAGGCAACCTGGTGGTCCCCTGCTCCCAGGAGGTCACCATTTTGATGCTGAACTTAGTGCAGACACCTGATCAGCATAGTGCACTGCAGCCCAGAACTCCTGGGCTCGAGCGATCCTCCCACCGCAGCCTCCCGAGTAGCTGGGACTACAGGCACACGCCACTGCGCCTGGCCAAACCTCAACTTCTTATCTGTAAAACGTGAACAGTAAGAATGTGCACCTTGTGGAGCTGTAGTAAGATTTTAGGCCAGCACTGGTCAGCATGGTAGCATCTAGCTACATATGGTTGTTTACATTTAAATTAATGCAAGTTTAATAAAGTTAAAAAGAATTCAGCCCTTCAGTCTCACTAGCCACATTTCAAGTGCACGCCTCCTGTGTCTCATGGCTATCCTATTGGACAGCACGCAGAGAGAACAGTTCCATTGTGGAGGGAAATTCTACTGAACAGTGCTGGTTTAGAAGCATCATGCCTGCATTGTGCATCAGCCATGTGTTATAACTCATCTGACGTTGTAAACTCAGGGCAGAAGCACGATCGCAGTGTAAAGTGCTGCTTTCCTTGGAGATGTAGTAAAGAGGTGAGGCGCACAGGGAATCTTGGACTGGTCGAGGGCATTCTCTGGGGTGAGGGTGGATCAAGTTCAAAACGGGGAGCTCCAGCTTCTGCTGCAAGGCAGGCACACAGGGCATTGTCTATGCGGCATTTGGTTTCTACTCATAACTATTCTGTCCTTCTAGACTTACAGCTCCTAGAGGGGAAAGGATGGCTCCATTCATTTCAATGTGAAGAAGGGACACCAAGCAGCTGGAAGGGTGGTTAACTGGAGAGTGTTTCTAGCATCTAGAACTACCAGTGTTTGACTTGTTTTTTTCTTTTTCTTTTTTTATTGAGAGAGTCTTGCTCTGTCACCTAGGCTGGAGTGCAGTGGTGCGATCTTGGCTCACTGCAACCTCTGCCTCCCAGGTTCAAGTGATGCTCTTGCCGAATAGCTGGGATTACAGATGTGCGCCACCACGCCCAGTTAATTTTTGTATTTTTAGTAGAGATGGGGTTTCACTGTGTTGGCCAGGCTGGTCCTGAACTCCTGACCTCCTGACCTGCCCACCTTGGCCTCCCAAAGTGTTGGGATTACAAGCGTGAGCCACCACGCCGGCCGTGTTTGACTTTTCAAAGGAAAAGTGGCCACGTAGGTTTGCAAATGTGTTGCAAGCTCTGTCCATTTTTATTGCTTTTTTTTTTTTTCCCTGCCAGAGAATGGAATTCCAGATCCCAGCTTGTGACAGCCATAAGGGATACTTTCATACTTTCATCCCCTGGTTCCTGTACAGGGAGGAGAAATCTGAGGCTCAGAGAACTACGGTGACTTACTAAGGTCCCTTAGTGAGTGAGGCCAGAGGAAGACGTCTGGCCATAGCTTCCCTGAAGCCAGAGCTAGGCACAATGTTGATGTCACCCAGGCAACAGGGACAGTGCCCCCTGCCCACCTAGCAAGCCCTGACTCATGCTCTGAGTCCCTGCTGTGAGGGGTCTCTGCGGACTCCCACCCTGATTGGAGCAGGTTAGTCAGCTTTGAGGTGCAGCCTCCAGTCTGGTCCCTCCAATTCCGAGACTCTCATTCGAGGCATTTGGGGTTGTCTCATTTCTGTGCCCAGCACAGGGCTTGGCACACAGGAGGGGCCTTGTGGGTGCCCGCCAGTCAAGGGTTTCCGTTTTCATGTCAGTCATTCGTGCCTTTACGTAACCCCTTGAGCAGCCTAAAGAAGCCTAAGGACTTTTCCGAGTCATTTTTCAGTATATTTTATTGATGTGAAATACACGCACGGAAAAGTGCACAAATCCAAAGTGTACTTCCGTGCATCTGCATAAAGTGAACACACTTGTGGCCCGAGAATCCAACCCTAGCAGCGCCCGCAGGCCTGGCCCCTTCCAGTCTCGCCTACCGAACAAGGTTTCTGAGTGAAACCGGCGGGCCGGAGCGAGTTTCAGCTTGACGGGGCGGGGCCCGCGCGAGCTGCCGGCCGTGAGCGTGGGGACCGTGGGTGTGCACGGGGTGGAGGGCCCTGAGGGGGCTCAGGGTGCGCGTGTTCGGGAATTAATTTGCCAGGGCTCGTGTGGCGCTCCGGATTGCGGGTTGTTTGGGGGATCGGGCGTCGGCTGTGGAGCGGAGAAGGCTGAGGGGGGAGCCACGAGGGCGGGGGAGGGGGCGGGGCCCTGAAGGGGTCGCAGGGGCGTGACCGGCGGGCGTGGGGGCGGAGCTTCGGCAGGCTCGGGGGCGGGGCCTGCGGGCGCGTGCACGCGTCCGGCGCGCCCCCTCCCGGCCGCCATGTTGGCTGGTGTGTGGGTGTCAAACCGAGCCAGACGCGGCGGCGGCTGTTCCGCGGGCTCAGGTCGCTCGCGCCTTCTCAGCGCTGCCGGTGGCCGCAGCGGCGCACCCACGCCGGCCCGGAGGAGCACAGGTGAGCCAGAGCCCGTGGGGCTCCGGAGCCAGAGCAGGCCCCCGGGGCGCAGACCCTCCCCGCTCCAGAGCGCGGACGCCCCCAGAGCACAGGCTCCCACACCTCACTGGCCCCCCCAGAGCATGCATCCTTGCCGCCCCTCTGGTCCCTACCCCAGGCTCTGAGGGTTCTCCCTTCCAACCAGGCCCCGCCCCACGGGCTGGAGCATGGCCCCCTCCCCATCTGGATCCAGCTTTCCGCTGCAAGGATCAACCCCCTTACCCGTCCCTATCACCGAGAGCTTCCTTCTATGTCCCCAGAGTCCAGGGCGCCCCTCACTCCCACCTCAGATCCGGAAGCCCTCTTCATCTTGGAACAACCCCGCCCCCCTCCCCAGACCACGTTCCTCCCTTCCCGGGGGCCGGCGCGCCTTCCTCCCGAGCCCAGCCTGGTCTCCCGCCCGCCCCCGTGCAGAGCCCGGCCCGGGTGCCCTCCAGGAATCGGGGGAGGGGTCCTTTTCTCTGTCTGGGATACGGCCCGTCTCACCTTTCCTGGGGGCCTTAGCGGCGCCCCCTTCTGTCCTCTGGGACCAGGTTCCGCACTCCCCAGCCCCCACCTCCACGGAACAGCGGGGACGGGGGCGGCAAGAGCCAGGCTCCAGCTGCCTTTTGTTCCGCGTGGGATGGCAGAGACCCACCCGGCCCGGCGGTCCTGCTCGGCTGATCCGGGTGGGTGAATGGGCGCGTGGGGGCTGGCGTCTTCCAGGAGACGGTTCTCTTTCCCTATGGGGCGGCTCCCCCAGAGCCGAGCGCGTTGGGAGGCTGGCCTTTGCTAGAGGAGTCGGTGCCAACAGGTTTTTGTTTGAGACCTGAAGTTTGCCCAGTGGCTTTGCCTGGGGCAGCCTGAGCTCCCTGTGAACCCCCGCAGGAGCTCGTGGAAGGCCATTTCTGTGCCCAAGGACTCCATCTGAGCGACTCCTTCACTGTTGTGCTGCCCTGGGGACGTATCTGAAATCTGCGCTTTAAGAGCGGAGAGGGCTTAATCATCGTTAGGTTCAGATGAGGGAAACTGAGGCCCAGAAATGCAGTAATTTGCCCAAGGTCATGCAGCGATATTCTGTGAGTGCAGAACTAACTGGAAGCTACGTCTCAAGGGCTCTGTTTACCACATTTAATAACTTTTTTTTAAGGGAGATGTTCAGGACCTACCTTCCTCTTTATTTTTAACATTCACACAAGAAAGTGGGCAGGAAAATATGACAAGGAATGAGTTCTTCTTTTTCACCTCCAGAAAATACCCTGTAAAAAAAGGGATTGGAACAGGGGGTTAAAATGATGGGGAAAGGTGAATCTTAAGAATCCACGCTTCCTCTCATTATGTAATATGATGAAGATTTGGCAGAAAACGTGCCTCTTATAGCTCTAGATACAGAATGCTAAGTACTGACAAAATCTTATGCTGAATCTGGCACAGCAGTGATTGAGTTAGCACTGATAATTAAGTTTTTAGCTGTATTTGAATGAACATCAAAAGGGACTACAATTTGCTTCTGAATGGTACTTGTTCAGTGCTTGTTTTTGGGACAAGTGATTGTGTTGGGGAAGCGCACCTAGACCTTTGAATCTTTTATTATAATTTTTTTGATACGGAGTCTCACTCTGCCACCAGGCTCTGCCTTCTGGGTTCAAAGTGATTCTCCTGTCTCAGCCTCCGGAGTAGCTGGGATTACAGGCACACACCACCACACCTGGCTAATTTTTGTATGTTTAGTAGAGACATACATACATACATACATGCATACATGCATAGGTTTTCACCATGTTGGCCAGGTGGGTCTGGTACTCCTGCCCTCAGGTGTTCTGCCCACCTCAGCCTCCCAAAGTGCTGGTATTATAGGAGTGAGGCACAGCGCCCGGCCTAAATCTTTGTCTGTATTTTTACTTTTACATTTTAAAAGCTTATTTGTTTCCCTAGTTTTAAAATTGGGCTAGTCATTTTTCCCAGTCTCACTGGACTGTTCTTTTGTAAGCATGGAATGAGATACAGGTTACTAAATACTTGGTAAAGTGTAAATTACTATAAGGCATGATTCAGGACTGCATCCCACAAGTCCCTGACTCGGAGCCAATTTGGATTGTCTTGTGGGATGTACCAAGTTCCCCCGGTTTACAGAGGCTTTTTGCCTCTCTAAAGCTTGAGCTGGCCAGATGGAGAGCTCTGTGGAAAACTCTTAAGCAGTGTGCCAAGCACTTGAGGTGTGAAGAAATGTAAAACATTCAAGTGGTAATATATAGCATCGTGTATGCAGCCTTGAAAAATGACCCAACCTTTGTATTATTAACCGTCTTCCATGATGAGCAGAGAGGATTTCTGGAGAATTGGGATTCTGATAAGAGTCCTGCAAAAGTTGAAAAGCTTTTGGGACTCTGATTTATTTTAATAGTTTGGCTTTTCCTGAACTTAAAGGAAGGACAATTTTTTGGGGGGCTACTTTAATTAGGAGGAGTGGCAACTTTCAGTTGTGAACTGAAATACTAAGAGATTTTTATGCATGCAGTTGTCCTTGTCATACTTTTGGAAAGTACATTTAAGTTTTCTAAGCTTTCTGGCAATTCTCACTTTTCCCATAACCTTCCTGTCTGGCTTATAGGGTGTGAAGGACCATGATTGTTGTCATTTTATGGCATGTATACCTGGTGACCCTGAGCCTTGGAGAAGTCCAAGGGCTTGGATTTGGGGATTTTTTTTTTTTTTTTTGAGACAGTCTCACTCTGTCACCTGGGCTGGAGTGCAGTGGTGTGATCTTGGCTCACTGCAACGTCTGCCTCCTGGGTTCAAGCGATTCTCCTGCCTCATCCTCCTGAGTAGCTGGGACTATAGGCGTGAGCCACCATGCCTGGCTGATTTTTGTATTTTTAGTAGAGACAGGGTTTCGCCATATTGGCCAGTCTGGTCTCAAACTATTGACCTCAAATGATCCACCTATCTTGGCTTCCCAAAGTGCTGGGATTACAGGCATGAGTCACGTGCTCGGCCTTGGATTTGGGGAAGTTGAGGCTTGAAAAGATGTGAGGAATTGTCTAATTTGTATCCCCTTTTTGTCTGCTGGACTTTTAACTCATGTATTTGGTGTCAGCAGACCTCTTCTGTCGATACTTTGCCGGCTAGCACCCCCGATGTTTGGCCCTTTTTTTCTCCTCTGTCCTACCTTCACTACCCCACACAGTCTTTTGGTGCACTTATGACGTCGTCTGTATCTGGGGCTCGTGTGACACTGTGACATCTTTGAGTCCAGTGGTCACCCTGTCTTTACTTCTCCAGTACCAGGCTCTGTCTCTGATAGAAGGTAGGTGCTCAGTAAAGGTCTGTTATCAGTAGTCCTTGAAGCAGGGGAGCACATTTTTATGGCTCCATTACTGCAGGCTCTACGGTTCTGTCACATGGTTGCAGAAATCACCGCTGTTGGTCCAGCAATTGTGTGTCAGTTGTGTAGGTTTATCCACCTCATCTGCAGGTGAGGAAACTGAGGCCCAGGGAGCTTAAGTTACATGCTCGATGTTGTACAGCCAATAAGTGATTTGAACAGATCTGTTGGACTCCAAAATTTTATTATACCCATTATCTACTTTGAGGACCAAGTCTCACGGGGATGAAGAGACACACTGCAAGTTAACAGTGGACTGAGGGACATGGGGTGATATGATTAAGGTGGTTGAGGATGGGAAGAGCATTTGTTTTGTTTTTTGTCAGACGCATTGGGAAATGATTCAAAATGACATTTGTGTAATTCCCATGCCTGGGTCCCTTTTACTCCACCAGCCTCTGTAGAAGGCCCCACAAAATAATAGATATTTATTTAAATTATAGGATAAATTTGTGGTCTGAAAATCACCACCAAGTTTATTTAGAAGGTTGGGAATTGGAAATGATGAGATTTTTGGCTCTTTCCTAACCTTGGAACCTTTGAAAACACTGTGGTTTGAATGTCAATAATTAATGGATTATTTTAACTGAAAGACATTAGATTTGGGGTTTGATTAAAAAAGAAAAAACGCCTAGGTGGACCATGGTGGCTCATGCTTGTAATCCCAGTATTTTGGGAGGCTGAGGCAGGTGGATCAATTGAGGCCAAGAGTTTGAGGCCAGCCTGGCCAATGTGGCAAAACCCCATCTCCACCAAAAAATACAAAAATCAGCCAGCCATAGTGGCATGCACCTGTAGTCCCAGCTACTCAGGAGGCTGAGGCAGGAGAATCACTTGAACCTGGGAAGGGGAGGTTGCAGTGAGCCTCCAGTCTGGGTGACAGAATGAGACTCTGTCTCAAAAAAAAAAAAAAAAAAAAAAAAAGCCTGCCTTCTTTTGAACCAGATCTGCAACATTGTTAAAATGCTCCCTGTGTATGCATTGGATTCTGTCTGGTGACTCATTCCCCTGGTACCTGGGTGCTGGAGCCTCCTTTGTTCCTGGGCACAGAAGGTCCTTTTCCTGATTCTGTTTCATGTTGGTCCTGGTCTAGGCAGAGTGTGCTTTACTTTCAAGCCCTCTAGAGACTGAACAGGTAACTTAATTCTTTCTGTTCAGATCAATACAGGGAATTGGACGTGCAAAGGGCTGTAAATAAAGGGACTCCCTGTCTTCTCTTCATGGTAACCCTGTTGATACATAGGACAGGGAAAAGTAGGCTCATCCTGGGGGATGGCTGATCATTTAGGGCTAATGCATGATGTGGATTTAAAAGCATTTATAATTAATCACTTCTGAGTGCAGGCTTCAATCTTCCTCTCGGTCCTACCCCTCTTAGGTAGTTGCACGTTGCAGCAGCTCAATATCTGAAAATACCAGTGGTACAGACAATTTGGCTTCAAAGGCCATGTGGCAGATAGCTTTGGAATAAAGTGTGGGTACTAATGGGCCTCCTGGCTGGATGGCTTTGGGCACTTGAATCACTGAGCTTTGGCTTCCTCATTTCTAAAGTGGGGCTCGTAATCACTGCTTCATGGCATAGACTAGCCATGTTTCTCAAACTCCATTGTGCAGCAGAAGCACCCAGAGGGCTTGCTGAACATATGGCTGGGGCTTCACCCCATTGTTTCTGATTAGGGAGGGGAGGCCTGAGAATGTGTCTTTTTTTTTTTTTGAGAGGGAGTCTTGCTCTTTCACCAGGCTGGAGTGCAATGGCAAAATCTCGGCTCACTGCAACTTCTGTCTCCCGGGCTCAAGCGATTCCCCTGCCTCAGCCTCCTGAGTAGCTGGGACTACAGGCAAGTGGCACCACGCCTGGCTAATTTTTTTGTATTTTAGTAGAGACGGGGTTTCACCATGGCCAGGATGATCTTGATCTCCTGACCTCATGATCCGTCTGCCTCGGCCTCCCAAAGTGCTGGGATTACAGGCGTAAGCCACTGCACCAGCCCTTTTTTTTTTAAATAAAGATGGGGTTTCACCACGATGGCCAGGCTGATCTTGAACTCCTGACCTCAGGTGATCCACCCCCCTCGGCTTCCCAAAGTGCTAGGATTACAGGCATGAGCCACCACGCCCGGCCCGAGATGCTTTCCTTAATGAAGGGGACAGAAGATGTCAGTGTCTTTCAAAAAGGCTGTAAATCTTGGATTCTCTTGAAAAAGCAGGTTCATTCTGACACATCATGCAAGAAGTTTGCTGTCTAGGCTTTTTAGAATTGTAACTTGGGGGCTGGGTGTGGTGGCTCACGCCTGTAATCCCAGCACTTTGAGAGGCTGAGGCTGGTGGATCACTGGAGGCCAGGAGTTGGAAACCAGCCTGGCCAACATGGCGAAACCCCGTCTCTACTAAAAATACAAAAATGAGCCAGGTGTGGTGGTATGGGCCTGTAGTGCCAACTACTAGGGAGGCTGAGGCACAAGAATTGCTTGAACCCGGGAGGCAGAGGTTGCAGTGAGCCGAGATTGTGCCACTACACTCCAGCCTGGGTGAGGAGTGTGACTCTTCTCAAAAAAAAAATTGTAACTTGGAAAGGTTGAGGGAGTAATGTTGGTGGGTCCTAGTAGACTTGCACAGGGCCGTTTGGGATGGACCACTGGTGTTAATGGAAGTTGCTTCTGCTCCCTCCAGCAATTCAGATTTAATACTCTTTCATGTTTACAGTTCGCAGTTCGAGTATTTTTTCTCCAGTGATAATTATCAACTTGTCCATTAAAACTGACCGTGCAGGGAGGTGTGTATGAGCCCAGACGGCTTTTGAATGGTTCCTGTGTGCCAGGCCTTACGTTACTGATTTTATGCACTGTGTTTAATTTTCATGGTGGTCCTGCAAGTCCTGTCACCATTTCTCTTTTTGCTTTTTAGAAAACTAAGAGGAGTTCAGTAACCTGCCCCAGGCCACACAGCTAGTAAGTGCCCCAGCTGGTATTTGCTGCCACCGGTGTCAAACTCAGAACTGCTTTATTTACATGACCTCATCTGCAGCTGTGCCAGATGTGCCCATTACCTCACTGTATCCTCACCATAGCCCCAAGAGGTAGGCTGAGCAAGCTGGGGTTGGGAAGAGGCAAGCTTGGTCATGGGCACCCAGCCAGTGGCTGGCTGGACCTGAATTTAGTCCCACGCTTGTCTGATTTTGGAGCTTTATGAAGTTGTTTCTATGACAACACCTCACCTCTCTGTCAGGCTAAGCTGCCTGGGTGTGTACAACAGGGATCTAGGGCTACCCCAGCTGGCTTGACCCCAAGGAAGTCTGTGTAGGCTGGCAAGGGTTTTTGTGTTTGCAAAGCTGTGTTAAAATAGTTGGCCAAATTGCTCTTTGAGCAAAGGGAACATTTCTTTTTCTTTGTGAACCTGCAGCTCTGCATACTGGTATGGGTACTAAGGACTGAGAACCCTCTACTAATGCTATTGCTGGAAGCCTGAGGTCGGTGGATCGCCCGAGGTCAGGAGTTCGAAACCAGCCTGACCAACATGGTAAAAACCCATCTCTACTAAAAATACAAAATCAGCTGGGCATGGTGGTGTGCCCCTGTAGTCCTAGCTACGCAGGAGGCTGAGTCAGGAGAATTGCTTGAACTCAGGAGGCAGAAGTTGCAGTGAGCCAGGATTGCACCACTGCACTCCAGCCTGGGTAGCAGTGTCTCACCAAAAACAAAAAGAGGAGGGTGTCAAATTCATATGGAATTTGGTAGGTGTTTTTTTTTTTTTTTTTGAGGTAGAGTCTTGCTCTGTTGGCCAGGCTAGAGTGCAGTGGCACCGTCTCAGCTCACTGCAACCTCCACCTCCCCAGGTTTAAGTGATTCTCCTGCCTCATCCTCTTGAGTAGCTGGGACTAGAAGCGTGTGCCACCACACCCGGCTAATTTTTGTATTTTTAGTAAAGACGGCCAGGATGGTCTCGATCTGTTGACCTTGTGATCCACCTGCCTCGGTCTCCCAAAGCGCTGGGATTACAGGCATGAGCCATTGTGCCAGCCAGAATTTCGTAGTCTTAAAAAGTTACATGTAGAGTATCTCCTTCCCCATCAGGCAATTAACTGCACTGCTTGCAGCTCCCCAGCCAAGGAATGGTAAACAGCTATGTGTTGGTACCTGTCCTGCACTTGTGGGAGGCCCTGGAGGCTTGGACTTGAGTTTGTTTTGTGAACGCTTTAAGACTCTGAGATAAGTAAATCAATGTGAGCAAAAAGTTGTACTAAGAGCCTCCCCCCACCCCACCAAAAAAAAGTCCTCACAATAAAGGGATACAGACAGGTTACAACAGTCACTTTTTTTTTTCTCCCCGAAAGCAAATCCTCCCTGTGTGCCTTTTTTTTTTTTTTTTCTGAGACAGAGTCTCACCAGGCACCAGGCTGGAGTGCAGTGGCACAACCTCTGTTCACTGCAACCTCCGCCTCCCGGGTTCAAGCAATTCTCCTGCCTCAGCCTCCTGAGTAGCTGGGACTACAGGCGGGCGCCACACGCCCAGCTAATTTTTTTGTATTTTTAGTAGAGATGGGGTTTCACCATGTTGGCCAGGATGGTCTCAATCTCTTGACCTCGTGATCCACCCGCCTCGGCCTCCCAAAGTGCTGGGATTACAGGTGTGAGCCACCGCGCCTGGCCCCTGTGTGCCTTTTTGATACTGAGAGCTATCCTGGGATATAATGACTATACTATGGATGACAAAATTTGGGAGACATCTGATTAGAGAATTTGTCACTTTATGAGAAGCAGCTGGGAGATGTGGAAGTGTAAGTATTTCAAAGACAGTTTTATGACTGAGGCCAGTGTCAACCTGAAAAATGCGGAACATATGATCTAGAGGCAAATAATGGGTATAAATGAAATGCCACCAAGAACTTAGTCTAATTGAGAAGACAAAGTTAATATTTATGAGACAGAAGCTAGCAGTTTGTTGAGCCATGATTTTGATTCTTTGTCAGGGGATGAAGAATGGAGAAAAAATCTGCAAGAGTCAGGGAGGGTATCAGGAGAAGATAGGATTTGAGCTGGACCTTGAAGAACAAGGAACAGTATCCCTAAGTGGAAGGCAGATGGGAAGTCATTTTGGATCTCAGGAGCAGCAGCAGTTAAAGCTTGAGATGGCATGGGGTAGGTGCCATGAGTGTGTGCAGGGTCTTGCAGCCGGCAGTGGGTGGATGCCTGCTGGGATTAGTGAGCACCCAGGTGGCTTGGGGTTTGGTTTTCTGGGTAGTAGGGAGCAGGGTAGGTCTTGAGGAGTGGGTGCCACTTCAAGTGTTGGGGAAGGGGGCCCCTGGCAGTGGGTTGTGGAATAATCTCTGTGGGTGGGGGCCTGTCCCAGACTGGGTTCCTGAGACTGGCTAGATAGCAGTTCTAGAGATGGGGGCTAAAGAGAAGCCAGAGTTGAGTTCTGTTTGGGGAGAAAAGGGAGCGTCAATTCTGGCAGGGAAGTTTGGATTTGACACTCTGGGAGCCTGCAAATCATGTGGCCTGGAAAGCTAAAAAAATGCCCATGATGGGGGGCCCTACCCTAGACCAATCAAGGGGAAAGCCAGTAATTTTTAGAAGTGCCCCCAGACAATTCTCATAGTCTGTGTGGGTTGAGAAGCTGAGCTGTGTGGTCAGAGGAGCCTCTGAGAATGTCAGGGATTGGAAGGGGAGAATTAGAGCCAGATGAAGCCTTTGAAGTAATGTGGTGTGGGGACTGGGTTCCTGAGCTGTTGTAGAATGACTGTGGATGGGCTCGTGGAATCAGGGTTGGAGGGGAACTGGCAGGAATGATCACCCTGGCTGAAGTATGCCTGTAAGCTACCTTGGAAAAGAAGGACAGCTTAGCAGAAAGTTTAAACAAGAGACGGGCAGAAGAGACTGTGATCCACTGATTTGGCAAGCCTCTTTTCAACCTGCATTTTAGCCACAGAGCAGGCACAGCAGGTTCTTATCTATTGTCTCACGCTTGCTAGCCAAGGTCTTCTCCACACCCTACACTGTAATGACTGCAGCAGATAGTACTTGTAAAATTTTAAATTACATTTCTTTAATTTTACTAAAGATAGTTATAATGTAGAGTTACTAATTTAGATAGATTCTTATTAGTCAAAGTCTAGAAGTGAGGTTTTACATAGTACAGTTAATGCGTATCACAATATCATTGTAATATATGGTATTTCGGTCAAAAAATGAGCTTATAGTCCACTTCATTTATTCTTAATGCTTATTGAGCACATATATATTATGTGCTATTGGCTGAGAACACATGAGTGAATACAATGTAAGGTCCTCTTTTCACAATAGCTTTTCATCTGCAGATGGTGGCTCTTGCCTCAGTAACAAGTAATATTAGCTTTGGGAAATAGCTGGGGAGGGAAGTTTAGAAGGTGGGGTCAAACACTGGGAATGGAACCTGGGAACCAGAGAAGGTTTTGAGGAAATAGTATGTAAGTCAAGTCTTGAAGGAAAAGTGGGAGTTCTTGGGGACAGAGATGAGAGGATCCTTGGCTGAGGGAGCTGCATTATGCAGAGGGCTGAGCTGAGCAAGAAAGGTGCAGAGGAGGAAGAGCTGGACATGTGGCCGAGGCTCAGCTGCCTGCTAACCAGGCCATCCAGGCAGGATAGGCAAGAGCTTGGTGAGGTTTGGCTCATGGGCTGTGGTTTTCACATAGCCTTTTGGCGGTGAGTGGGCAGGGCTGTGGGCCTTCCACCCCACCTGTAATCACAGCACCTCTGCGCTGTTGAAAGTGAGGAGCTAAAAAGAGCCCATTTGACAAGTGTTCCTCTGCTGTTGAAGAACAACCAAAGTTATTTGGAGCTGTGGTGAGCAAGCTGGTACTCTGAAGGTGGCTGGAAAGGAGAAATTGGGGGCTTCTTCCAGAGGACCTGAAGAGCTCTCACTTTTTTCTGTTTTCATCTCCATGAGATGTGATTAAACAGTCCCTTGGGAATAGAACTCCTTTCAGTTAAGCAGCTCTGTTTTCCAGAAATCCCTGGATAATTTTATGACCATGTGGTAAAAGTTAACTTGGGATGAATGGCAGAGAGCTGCTGTTTGCTAGGCTCTGTGCTGGGCACCCAGGAAATGGTCCTCACCTTTGACTGCTCAGTCTGGACTAGAAAAGTGGTCCTTGGGTGGATTGAGCTCACAAAAGTGTTTGTTTGTGCCTCTTTCTAAACATTAAAATTGGTTGCTCTGTCAGTTTCCTATGGCTGCTGTGACAAATTGCCACAAATGCAGTGGCTTAAAGCAACACAGTTGTATAGGCAGAAGTCCAACACAGGTCTTGCTCTTCAGTGGGCTGAGATCATGGTGTAGTTCAGGCCGGCTCCTGCTGGCGGCTCTAGGGGAGAACCTGTTTCCCTGCCTTTCTAGCTTCTTGAGGCCTTCTGTGTTCCTTGGCTTGTGCTTCTTCCATTTTTAAAGCCAGCTGCGGCTTTCCAGTCTTTCCCACATGGTTTCTCTCTGACCCTGACTCTTCTGCCTCCCATTTCCACTTTTAAGGATCCTTGTGATTATATTGGGCACACTGAATAATCCAGGATTCTCTTTTTTAAAGTCAGCAGATTAGAAACTTAAAATCTTTTTTTTTTTTTTTTCTGAGATGGAGTCTCGCTCTCTCACCCAGACTGGAGTGCAGTGGCACCATCTTGGCTCACGGCAACCTCCGCCTCCCGGGTCCAAGGGATTCTCATGCCTCAGCCTCCTGAGTAGCTGGGATTACAGGCGTGTGCCACCATGCCCAGCTAATTTTTGTATTTTTAGTAGAGACGAAGTTTTACCATGTTGGCTAGGCTGGTCTCGAACTCCTGACCTCAACTGATCTGCCTGTCTCGGCCTGCCAAAGTGCTGGGATTACAGGTGTGAACCCCCGAGCCCTGCCTAGAAACTTAAATTCCAACTGCTACCTTAATTCTCCTTTGCCACAAAACCTAACATATTCACAGGTTCTGGGATTAAGATGTGGGTATCTTTGGGAGACCACTCTTTGCTGGTCATAGTTGCCAACATGAAAATCAGGAGATCTTACATAGCTTCCCAGTCTTGTAGCTTCATTGACAAATCAGAACACTTGGCAGCCTGGGGCCTGTACTGTTGCCTGGCAACAGTGGGTCAGAGCCAGTGTCTCTAGTTGGGGCTTGTGGGTGCCAGTTTTCCACAGTCCTCCGCCCTCCCCATGGTGCCTGCTCATTTCTCCTGGTTGTTTGGTCCCTGCTCTGGGGACACAGGGGCTTACACAATAGTCCAGTCAAGGCAGAATCCCCAATGCAGGGTGGCTGTGTTTGTCTGCCTCTCTGTTCATGCCCTGCTCTTTGCCACACTACACCTCCACCCCCGCTTACTGCCTCTGTACCCTTTCCCCAAAGCCTCTTCTGCCTCTGCCTGGCACACACTGTCTCTCCTTCTCTCTATGCCCTCCTCCCCCTTACCCCCAGGGCCCTACATTCCACAGCATCTCTGGTGCTATTTTAGGTGGGATTGTTTGTGCCATGATTCCTTGTCTCTTGTCCCCTCCTTTTCTGGCACCCAACACTAGTACATTCTGATGCCTTCCCTTTTATGTCTTGCATTGGTGTTTGTGAAAAACAAGTCTTTATAATGTACCTTTAGAGCAATATCCATTAAAGCCCAGGATCACACAAGAATGTAGTTGAACATCTGTGTGCTCTGCACTCTCCTAGACATTGGGAATGCCGTGGGGACTCCTTGCCTGCCTCCCCCATAGATCTAGTTCTAGAAGAGGGTTAGGGGAAAGAGGTGGATAGGCAATCACAGTGTCAGCCTCGTACTGCATCTGGAGAGACAGGATCTTGCTTCCCTCAGCCCCCAAGCCTGGAGGTGAGCAGTGTTTGCATTATGTGTTGGTTGGGATTGTTTGTGGGGCTCTGTTAAAAGCATTTCAGTGGAAAACCCCAGAGTTTGCAGACATCACCTGGACCCCCAGCATTTTTAGTAGAGATAGGGTTTCACCACGTTGGCCAGGCTGGTTTTGAACTCCTGACCTCGGGTGATCTGCCACCTTGGCCTCCCAAAGTGCTGAGATTACAGGTGTGAGCCACTATGCCTGGCCAGGTAGTTGAATTTTGAGCAGGCAACTTGGAGGCCTGGATACCATAGGTTGAGTATCCCTTGTCTGAACTGCTTGGGACTAGAAATGTTTTGGATTTTGGAGTGTTTGCATTTGCATAATGAGATATCCTGGGGATGGAACCAGAATCAAAACATGAAATTCATTTATGTTTTGTATATACCCTGCACAGCTTGAAGATAATTTTTTGTTGTTGTTTTTTGAGATGGAGTCTCACTCTGTTGCCAGGCTGGAGTGCAGTGGCACAATCTTGGCTCGCTGCAACCTCTGCCTCTCGGTTTCAAGCAATGCCCCTGCCTCAGCCTCCCGAGTAGCTGGGAATACAGGCTCACGCCACCATGCCTGGCTAATTTTTTTTTTTTTTTTGGAAGATAATTTTATATAACCTTTTAAGTAAGTTTACGTACAAAACAAAGGTTTGATTGCATTTTGATTGTGACCTGTTGCATGAAGTCAGGTGTGGAGTTTTCCACTTGTGGCATCATGTTGCTGCTCAAGAAGTTTCTGATTTTGGAACATTTTGGATTTTGGATTTTCACAGTAGGGATATTCAACCTGTATTGATTTGTAGTGTGAGAGATTAGGCCACACAGTTCCCTGCACTGCTGCTTCCTGCACTCTCTGAACTGGGGCTCTGCTTATTTTCTGTGAGGCCTTTAGTGTGCCTTTGGTGGAGGGGCCTGCACCGAGTGAGTCTGCGCTGTTGGGCTCAGGGTGGAACGTGACTGGTTGGGCCACCAGAGTTTGACAGCTTAAGGGCAGCCATTATCTTATCTACAGAGTATATTAATATGTTAAAGATCTTTGGAAATGTATTTAAAAACAAAATGAAACATTTCATTATGGAAGATTTTAAACAGAAAAATAATTTAGTGAACTCCCCTCACTTAGCTTCAACAGTTTTAATTCTAGGCTCTCCCTACCTCAGATGATTTTAAAGCAAATCCTAGGCTTCACTTTATTTGCAAATGCTTCAATATATATCTCTCTAACAAAGAGTGGACTCTTTTATAAACTTGTTTTTAAGTGAAGAATGACCACCAGCCCTCCTAATTCTGATTCTCATATTTTTGTGTTTGAAGCTTATTTTTTTCAGTTGTGGAATAATTATATTTACACAAAAGCTTGAATGATTTATTGATTGATTGATTGACTGAGACAGGGTCTCGCTTTGGCGCCCAGGTTGGAGTACAGTGGCATGATCTCTGCTCACTGCAACCTCTGCCTCCTGGGCTCAAGCCATCCTCTCATCTCAGCCTCCTGAGTAGCTGGGGCTACAGGTGTGTGTCACCATTGCTGACTAATTTTTTGTATTTTTTGTAGAGATGGGGTTTCACCATGTTGCCCAGCTCCAGGCTGTTCTTGAACTCCTGAGTGCAAGAGATCTGCCTGCCTGGCCTCCAAAGTGCTGGGATTGTAGGCATGAGCCACCGCGCCCAGCCACCATGCTAAAGATTTAAAAGTGAACAATTCTGTGGCATGTGGTACATTTATAGTGTTGTGCAGCCATCACCACTATCTAGTTTCAGAACTTTTTCATCACTCCGAAAGAAAATCCACACTTATTAGGTAGTTACTCCTCAATTTCCCCAGCCCCTGGTATCCATTAACCTTCTCTGTCTCTGTGGGGTTTGCCCATTCTGGACATTTCATATAAATGCAGTTATACTATATCTGACTTTTTGTATTGGCTTCCTTCACCTAGCATGTTTTCCAAGTTCATCCATGTTTTATTATCTGTCTGCACTTGATTTCTTTTTATGACCAATAATATTCCATTGTATGGATATACCACAGTTTATTTACTGGTGGACACTCAGGCCTGTTTCCACCTTTGACTATTGTGAATAGTTGCTTTTCTTTTTTCTTTTTTTTTTTTTTTTTTTTTGAGACAGGGTCTCACTCTGTCACCCAGGCAGTAGTGCAGTGGTGTGACCATGGCTCATTGCAGCCTTGACTTCCTGGGCTCAGATGATCCTCTCACCTCAGCCTCCTGTGTAGCTGGGGCTGCAGGCCTGGCTAATTGTATTTTTGGAGAGACAGTGTTTCAGTGTTGCCCAGGCTGGTCTCGAACTTCTAGGTTCAGGTGATCCACCTTCCTCAGTCTCCCACAATGCTGGGATTGTAGGTGTGAGCCACTGTGCCCGGCCAATATAATTAAAAGTTGCCATTTTAATTTAACTTGTCATTGTTTAATTTGAAATGTGGTGATGTGCTGCCTGGATCAAAAAGAAAATGTCACATGTGAGAGGGAAAGAGAGTGATTTGCTCTTGACTCTATTTATTGCAATAAACACATTTTGAAAAACGTATAACAGTCAGTCATAGTGGCTCATACATGTAATCCCAGCACTTTGGGAGGCTGAGGCAGGATCAATTGAGGTCAGGAGTTTGAGAGCAGCCTTGCCAACGTAGTGAAAACCCCGTCTCTACTAAAAATACAAAAATTTGCCAGGTGTGTTAGTGTATCCCTGTGGTCCCAGCTGCTTGGGAGGCTGAGGCAGGAGAATCACCTGAACCAGGAGGCAGAGGGAGCAGTGAGCCAGTGAGCCAAGAATGTGCCACTGTACTCCATCATGAGTGACAGCAAGACTCTTATCAGAAAGAGAGAGAGAGAGAGAGAGAGAGAACTTACAACTGAAGTATAATAAACATAACAGAGCTCATGCCTGTAATCCCAGTACTTTGGGAGGCCAAAGTGGGTGGATCACTTGAGGTCAGGAGTTCGAGACCAGCCTAGCCAACCTGGTGAAACCCCGTCTCTACTAAAAATTAAAAAACTAGCTGGGTGTGGTGGTGCATGCTTGTAATCCCAGTTACTCAGAAGGCTAAGGCAGGAGAATCCCTTGAACCCAGGAGGTGGAGGCTGCAGTGACCTGAGATCCCACCACTGCATTCCAGCCCGGGCGACAGAGTGAGACTGTCTCAAAAAAATAAAATAAACTTAACAGAAACTGTACCGCATATAATGTTAGTACATAAGGGACTCAGAGGCCTCTTCTGATTGTTTCTGGTGACCATTAAGCCTGCTTAACAGACTGCTAGTCTGATGGGCAAACCCTACCCTTCTTGGTCTTGAGAGGGCACTGCTGCAGGTGTGAAGATGAACAGTGCCTTTCTGAGCACTGGAATGGAGGTGGGTGATCAGCAGCCTCTGGGACTTTGTCCTACTCCTGAGTTACAGGGACAGACTTCTGTTTTCATGAGAGTCATTGACAGAGGAGCTTGTTTTCCTGGATACCAAGTCAGGCCTTTATTAACCTCAGTGACACAGGAAAAGAGTCTGTGCCTTTGTCTTATGTTTGCATTGTCCTGAGGGCATCATTGTCAGTATGAAGACGAAGTGGATTTAGTAGTGTGTTTCATGTCCAGGGCACTGGTTCCAGTTAAGAGTGTGTTTCCAGCTAAGAGTTTAGAGGGCAGCCCCTCGTGAGTAGCCAAGTACTGACTGGTGGGTACCCTTCTCAAGGGCTACTTCTGTGGAACTGTGCTTTGAGAGATGCAGTAAGAAGTGGCCTTTGCCATGTCTTTGGTGGTCATGGTCACAGCATTGGGGCGCATACTCCGCTGCATCACGGTGTATGTCCTCTTGTGGAGGGTGCGAGGGAGGCATTTATCTCAGGCCCAGGATAAGGAGAATCGTCTCTAGTGAATCTGGTTTGTTTTTTTATCTTGTGGACAGTGTGAATTCTCTGGCTACCAGGAAGCTCAGTTCAGAGCCATCATTTCCCAGCTGTAGTGTGACCTGCACTTTGGGTTCTAACCTGGTCTTCTGGCTCAACTCCTCCACCCCCTATTTCCTTATTTATTGCTTGAGTTTTTTCATTTACTTTTTTTTTTTTTTCCTTTCTTTCTTCTCTGGATTTCTTTAAGCTAGTGATTCTCAACTTTGACTGTACTTTAATCAGCATCCTCTGGGGAGAGTTTTTTTTATGTAAGTGCCAGTGCTTGGCCCCCACCCCTTCTGTTTGCTTGGTTGGATTGATTTTTTTTTTGAGACAGAGTCTTGCTCTGTTGCCCAGCTGCAGTGTGGTGGCTCGCTCATAGCTCACTGCATCCTCCAGCTCCTGGGCTCAGAGTCCTCCCTCCTCAGCCTCCTGAGTAGTTGGGATTACAGGCATGTTCAACCACATGCGGCTAATCATTTATTTATTTGTAGAGACAGAGTCTTATTTTGTTGCTCAGGCTGATCTTGAGCTCTTTAAGCAATCCTTTTGTCTCAGCCTTCCAAATTGTTGGTGTTACAGATCTGAGCCACCATACCCAATCCCTCCTGTTTTCATTGTTCTGGGATGGGGCCTGAGCAAAAATGTTTCCAGAGTTCTCCAAAAACTGGATGTGATGACCTACACCCATTACACCAGCTACTCAGGAGGCTGAGATGGGAGAATTGCTTGAGCCCAGAAGTTTGAGACCAGCCTGGGCTGCGCAGCAGGACTCTGTCTCAAAAAAAAAAAAAGTTCCTTAAAGATACCAGCCTGGCTGCTGATCAGTAGTGGGATCGCGCCTGTGAATAGCCACTGCACTCCAACCTGGGCAACATAGCGAGACTCCGTCTCTTAAAAAAAAAACAAAAAAAGATACCAGCCTGGGCTACACAGCAGGACTCTGTCTCAAAAAAAAAAAAAAAAAAAAGTTCCTTAAAGATTTGAATGTGTGGCCTGGTTTGAGAACTACTGCTTTAGTCCATTTCATGTCTTACTAGCATCAGGACAGGGATAAGTAATCAAAAGGTGGAGTCTGGGAGGATAGCGGAACCAAAGGCCACTGGTATGAGCTCAGAGAAGCCTCGTAAAGGGGATTATATAGCTTCCAGTGGTTTTCGGCTGGTAGCACCCAGTGGGAAAGCTCTGAAGAGCTCCTCTCCTTATCTAGAACCACAGGAGAGAGGCTCAGCTCCTGGTCCAGGGTGGGTAGGAGCAACTTAAATTTATCTGTGAAGTCCATGGGCCTGTCTAATGGTGGCACAGCTTTGTCACAGGGTCTTCTGGGCGGTTCAGGACCCAAGTCCCACACTTGGAGTTTGATTTATGCTTAATACCATTTGCTGTATAATGTGAAATGTTTCTTTAAACAAACCGAACCCTAGTTACTCCCTCCCCTCTCCAAAACAAAAAACAAAACAACCCTAGATCTTCCTTTAGCTATTTTGCCTTTGAACAGTAATCTTGCTTTTTCTCCCTTCTTTGCCCTCTGATAGTAGTTTCCGAAGACTGTGTAACTCTGGTCTACCAAAACAGGCTAAATGCAACATGGTGTTTGCAGGGTGTATTTATTTTTTGTACCAGGTCCCATGGAGATGGTTTAGGATGCCTGTTTTAATGGTCATCAGAGAAAATTTGGAAAGTATGCCTAAGTAGGAAGGACCAAACTAGAACCTGACCTATAGCCTTAGAACCTATAGGTTAAGTCCTAGTTTGGTCTGTAATCACTGTTAATATTTTGATTTATTTCCTCTTTTTTGTTTTTGACACGGGGTTCTCACTCTGTCGTCCAGGCTGGAGTGCAATGGCGCAGTCTTGGCTCATTGCAACCACTGCCTCTTAGGTTCAGGTGATTCTCCTGCCTCCACCTCCCGAGTAGGTGAAACTATAGGCATGTGCCACCACACCTGGCTAATTTTTGTATTTTTAGTAGAGACAGGGTTTTGGCATGTTGGCCAGGCTGGTCCCTAACTCCTGACCTCAAGTGATCCACCCGCCTTCGCCTCCGAAAGTGCTGGGATTACAGGTGAGCTACCGTGCCCGGCCTGGTTTATTTTCTCTAAGTAGATTGTGTTTGTTTAGTACTCAGGGGTCTTTATGGTCTCTATAACCATCATGGGATGGCTCAGAGCTTTCCCTTGACTAGCTATGCTGGGAAGAGGTCAGCTGCCCACTGTGATTTGTTTTCTATTCAAGGAAGCTTTTGGTCCCGTTCTCCCATGCTCCAGGTGGTAGGTGTCTGCAGCCCGTCAGAGGCTTTGGGAGGCCAGGAGGGAGCTGTTTGGTAGGGGAGAGGCTTTGTTGGACTGATAGCGTGTGTTGTTGTTGTTGTTTTGAGACTGAGTCTGGCTCTGTTGCCTGGAGTGCAGTGGCATGATCTTGGCTCACTGCAACCTCTGCCTCCCAGGTTCAAGCAATTCTCCTGTCTCAGCCTCCTGAATAGTTGGGATTACAGGCGCCCGCCACTGCGCCCGGCTAATTTTTGTATTTTTAGTAGAGACAGGTTTTCGCCATGTTGGCCAGGCTGGTCTCAAACTCCTGACCTCAGGTGATCTGCCTGCCTCAGCCTCCCAGAGTGCTGGGATTACAGGCAGGAGCCACTAACTGGTGTGTTAACCAGTTAGATGTGGGTGAGGAAAGAGGAATAAACACTGACTCAGGTGACTGCTGGTGCTGGTGCTGGTGGTGCTGGTGCTGGTGCTGAGACAGAGTGTGGAGAGAAACTGGCCTGGTGGGGAAGATGATTTCAGGGCCAAATAATGGGACCAAAGACTGCTAGCCCTGTGTGCACTTCAGAGGCTTCCAGAATGGGGCAGAGACACTTAATGCTCTCTGGGCTTCAGTCTCCCCTACATGAAAGAGTGGAACTAAATGGTCGACAGGTCCTTCCCAATTCCACTGTGCTTTGATTCTGTCTTTTGAGACTCTCCTATTGAGTGAGAGTTGCATTCCTGCTGGCAGCTGTTTGGTTGTTTCTGAGTGTGTTCTTCTCTCTTTGGTGACATTGGGTTGGGTTGACAATGGGAAATTGGCAGTGGGTGTTAGCATATTCTTTCCACACAGTATATTGCCTCTCTTTTCAGGAATTTTCAGAAGGGAAAACAGGCCAATTCCTCAGGAAATGTGTTTGCCTGAGTCTTAGCAGCTAACTGCGATTTTACTTAGAGAGCTAGTCTAGGCTGTGGGTCAGACAGGTCAGTTCAAGGTGACCCATGACATGCCAGTGTCTAGTCATTTTCTTCTGGGTACCCTTGGCATTGATGCTACATATAGACAGCGTGATTTGTGCGTCCCTGTGAGCAGGGTTCCCACAATGGACAGGACCCTGGATCCCTGCCCAGTGGTGTTGGGCCTACCTGACTGGTTGCAGAGCCAACCCCAGTCTTCCCACAGGACTGCAGCCACGGGGTGGGACTGCTGTGTCAGTGAGTCTAGATGAGGGCCCGCCATGTATGTGGCTCAGTACATATTGGAAGTTCTGCATGTGTGAGCCACATCATATTAACAACTGGTGGATATTAGGGAAATCCATTTAATAGAAATTTAAAGGCTACTGTGAAGGAATTTTTTTTTCCATTTGGAAGAAAAAAAATCAGTTTAGAATTTGGAACAGAGAAACAAATGTTACCTGCCTTAAAAGAAAAAAATTCATTCTATAACATAGTGGCTGCTGAATCAAGATCTTGGAAATTTGTCATTTTTGGAAACCGCCCTGTAAGACTCATGGAAATACAATTTGGAATCCAGTAGCTTCAGATTTTTCTCCTTTGATAGGTGATAGGGAAACATGGTCTTGCTGCTGTTTTCATCAAATGTGAGAGTTGTAGCTCATTGAGTATTGGGTCTTTTCAGAGGAAAATTCCCTGACTGATGAATCTCTTCCCTTTAGGGGTCAAAACTTTTCATCTTTACTTTACTTTTCTCTTTTACGCTCTCCCTCTTCCTTAAATGAAGGCCACGCTTGACTGGTTTCAGGGAAAAGGCCAAGGGTGCCTGGAGCCAGGTGGATGGGACTTTGTTCACAAATGGGCCTTGAGAGAGTAACCCCTCCCTCCTAAATGCCCAGAGGAAGGGGTCGACTTCATCATGGACATTCCACCTTCCTGCTTTGGCCTGTGGCCTTTCTTCACTTGCTTTTCCTCATTTTGCAATGGCCCAATCTCGGCTCACTGCAACCTCCGCCTCCTCGGTTCAAATGATACTCCTGCCTCAGCCTCCCGAGTAGCTGGAATTACAGGTATGAGTCACTGTGCCTCGCTTCTTTCTTTTTTTAATGAGAATAGAACTTTTTTTTTTTTTTAATGAAGTGCTCTTTTAAATAGGCAATAGTCACTTTT
>PVKP010032478.1:0-25893 GCA_004027715.1 Plecturocebus donacophilus | reverse complement strand
TTTTACCTGGTCTCGAACTCCTGGGCTTGAGTCATCCTCCCGCCTCGGCCTCCCAAAGTGCTGGGATTTACAGGCATGAACCACTGTGCCTGGCGGTACCACCTTGACTTCAGACTTCTGGCCTCCAGAGCTGTGAGAGAATAAATTTCTGTTGTTTTCAGCTAGGTAATGGTAACTTGTTACATCAGCCCTAGCAAACTGACACAGTGATTGGACCAATTTTTGTGATGGGATTTTTTTGAAATACTATGTCCTGGAATGTAGGTGTGAATTAGTGTCAAGTAGCTGAGGGTAGAATGTAGTGGACACCTGCTACTTTGAGGGACTGTCCCTTGCCCATTGCCATGTGATTCTGTTGGAACTGTCAATCAAGGGACCCCTACACACTGGCTTGCAAGAGATTAATTCATCCCTCCAGCAAAAAGGGAAGAGGTCTTGAAGATCTTTGGACCAATCCTGGGGAAGATAGGCAAGGGAGGAGGAGGAGTCAGCTAAGGCAGGGGTCAGACCCAAGAGTCTGCCCCAAACTGTACCCAATGATTGGCCCAAGTTGTCTCCAAGCTCTAAGCAGGACCAATCAGAATCCTGTCCGTGAATGACATAGCAGCTGAGGGACAGCTGATTCTCACAATGTTTCCTCTGAAGTTATCTGCTCTGAAGGCAATTACAAGTCCTATTAATTTCTCAGAATTGCAGCAGATCCTGTTAATTTCCTACCCAACAATTGTTCCCCTACCCATGCTTCCTCTAGGCAAAGTCCGCACCCCACCATGGGGACTGGAAATGAGATATTCACTGCCCAGACTGCTTTGCAACTTGGGGTAGCCATAGAGCCGGGTTCTGACAAGAGAGAAATAAGGAGAATTATTCTGGGGAGGAAAAAGGAGGAACACAGATGGGGAGGGCCCGGTCTACACTGCCTGATTTAGATGCCACTGTGTGAGAACAAAATGCTGCTCTAGACAGTTTGTACTCAGGAGGGGAATGAACACCAGTCTCAGAGATGCCAGCCAGAGCCTGATGTTCTTCAGCCAAACCAACCCTGGGACTGTCTGTCTTTGAAAGATTTGACAGCGACGCAAAAACAGCTTTCTCATTTAAGCTCTTTCAGTTGGGAAGTCTGGTGTTGCTTTTTTTTTTTTCCAGCCAAAGGCATCGTAACAGATACGGCATTATTCACCTGGAGCTCCAAGTGGCTATATCATTGCCACTTGAAAGACCTACCTGAAAAAGAAGTCAATAGCCGGGCTTGGTGGCTCACACCTGTAATCCCAGCACTTTGGGAGGCAGAGGCGGGTGGATCACATGAGGTCATGAGTTCTAGACCAGCCTGGCCAGCATGGTAACCCCATCTCTATCAAAAATACAAAAAATTAGCCAGGGGTGGTGGTGAGCACCTGTAATCCCAGCTAATAGGGAGACTGAGGCAGGAGAATTGCTTGAAGCCCGGAGGTGGAGGTTGCAGTGAGCTGAAATCACACCACTGCACTTCTGCCTGGGCAACAGAGTGAGACTCCATCTCAAAAAAAAAAAAAAAAAAAGGAAAGCAGAAGTGAGAGTCCCTTGAACACCTGGATATAACCCTGCCTGAAGTCCCTCTGTGTTCACAGGCTTTCCATGGATGAGGTCTTTCAATTCTGTTCATGGCTTTAGGTTACATTTTGTGTTCTGTACTCACAGTGATCCTGACTAACACCATTTTTATAGACCAGCGCTCAGAGAGATCCTTCAGTGGCCCCATCACTGAAAGAAACACAAATGTGTCTGCTCGCAGAGCCAGCGTGCTGCAATCCAGCTTCCCAGTCTCAGAGAGGACAGGAGGCCCAAGTGGAGTGAGGCCCACGGAGTGTGTTTATTCTGGCGTTGATAGCAGCAGCAGTGGGGGGACCGGCCAGACGCGGGGTGTGGCGAACAGAAGGGGTGGACACAGGTGTGTGTGTCTGGAAGGACACAGCGGATGGCCCATTGACATTCACGGTGAGAACAGGGGTCAGGACACCAAGTCTCGGACACACAGCAGAGACAGAGACAGACAGAAGGTTGTGGGGGCAGGGGTCTCCCAGACATGCATGGCCCCTCGACTCAAGGGGGAGCCCCGGGGAAGAACAGACAGACACAGTGGAGGCTGAACGCCCCCCACCCTGAAACAAGGGGCGGGGCTGGCCTCCTCCCATCCTCCCGCTTCCAGGGATGGGAAGCCCAGGGCCGGGGCTGCCCTGCACCAGCAGCTCGGACGTTATGGCTTCGAGGAGATGAATTCACGGTCCGGGCAGGAAAGGATGGGGTCCTGAGGGTGCCTGGTCCAATCTTGGGCCTAGGCCAGACCTGTGCGGTGGAGCAGAACAGGAGAGGTCAGCAACGGCAGAGAACTGCGCCGTGACTCCCTGTAGCTCCATCACCACCCAAGGACCCAGAAGTCCAGGCCCCCAGCCCCTCCTCCCTCAGACCCAGGAGTCCAGGCCCCCAGCCCCTCCTCCCTCAGACCCAGGGGTCCAGACCCCAGCGCCTCCTCCCTCAGACCCAGGGGTCCAGGTCCCCAGCCCCTCCTCCCTCAGACCCAGGGGTCCAGGCCCTAGCCCCTCCTCCCTCAGACCCAGGGGTCCAGGCCCCAGCCCCTCCTCCCTCAGACCCAGGAGTCCAGGTCCCCAGCCCCTCTTCTCTCAGACCCAGGGGTCCCTACCTTCAGCCCCACCCCTGTGGCCAGACTCCTTACCCCTCACTCTGAGTTCTCTTTCTCTGATAGTCCTTTGCTGCCTTTTGTGAAGCTGGTCAAAGTCTTTTCCTAAAGGGGAAAGTCCAGAAGGTTCGGGAGTGAGGGACAGAGTTGAAACAGATGCTAATCATCGATAGGATAAGATGTCAGTCCTGTTTCATTATTTAGGATGTGCTTTCTCACTTGGCCCTGAAGTGATGGGCAGATGGTATTACAATTCCATTCTACAGATGAGGAAACAGAGGCACAAAAAGAGGAGTCTCTGCAAATGCGAGGGGAGATGAGGCTGTCGGGCTGAGTGGGGCCGGTCCTGCATGGCTCAGAAGGGCTGAGACTTTGTCCTGGAGGCACTGGGGAGCCACAGGAGGGCTGTGAGCAAGGGAAGGGAGGGGGAGCTCCGGGTGCAGAAGGACCTTCTGGGGCCACAGGGACCACGAGGGGCTGAAATTCATGGGCAGTTGGGACTCCGCCCGGACTCTGCCTCCAGCGTTGCCCAGCATGGGCAGTGCCTCACCAGGAACTTCTGGGAAGGTCTGTGGGATGAATGAGTGAATGACAGAAGGAGGGAGTAGCTCCATCCTGTCCACTTGCGTAGAGTCCTGGTCTTTTGCAATCTCAAATCTGAGCTCTGTGCCCAACTGCTGAGTCCCTCATCATTGCTGGAAAGAAGCTCACACGCAGGTCCAGTGATGTGGTGATGTGGTGAAAGTTTCACCCAGTACTACAGGTAAGTGTGTGCCGCAAATGCAGCAATCAAGATAAAGAATATTGAATGCAATACTGGCCGGGCGTGGTGGCTCACGCCTGTAATCCCTGCACTTTGGGAGGCTGAGGTGGGTGGATCACTTGAGGTCAGGAGTTCAAGACCAGCCTGGCCAACATGGTGAAACCTCATGTCTACTAAAAAAAAAAAAAAAATTTGCAGGATGTGGTGGCACATGTCTGTATTCCCACCTACTTGGGAGGGTGAGCAGGAGAATCATTTGAACCCAGGAGGGGAAGGTTGCAGTGAGCCAAGATTGCAACACTGCACTCCAGCCTGGGTGACAGAGTGAGACTGCTTCAAAAAAATAAATAAATAAATAAAAATTTAAAAAAGAATATTTAATGCAATATTTTAAAAAAATCAGAATTAATGCAAAAAAATCCACGAGGAACAAAATATCAAAATTTTTTAAAAGGCCAGTCTCATGCCATATCAGACTGCTATTCCAAAGGAAAAGTATGTGCCCTTATATACTTGCTTTTTTTTTTTTTTTTTTTTAAGGA
This sequence comes from Plecturocebus donacophilus, assembly GCA_004027715.1. Lineage (NCBI taxonomy): Eukaryota > Metazoa > Chordata > Mammalia > Primates > Pitheciidae > Plecturocebus > Plecturocebus donacophilus. The sequence continues at coordinate 21,911 of PVKP010032478.1, read as the reverse complement.
GTGCAGGCCTTGCTTCATTGCCCAGGCTAGAATGTGGTGGTGAGATCATAGCTCACTGCAGTATCAAACTCCTGGGCTCAAGGGATCCTCTCGCCTCAGCCTCCTGAGTAGCTGGGACTACAGGCGTGCACCACCATGCCTAGCTAATTCCTAAATTATTTTTGTAGACACAGGCCCTCCCCATGTTGCCCAGGCTAGTCTCAAACTCCCAGGCTCAAGTGATCCACCCACCTTGGCCTCCTAAGGCCTGTGCTGGGATTACAGGCGTGAGCCACTGCGCCTGCCCAAGCTTTTATATATTTTTTCTAAATTTATTTTTCCCCAAATGCTAAACTAGTTGAAAAATACTGAAAAATGAAGAGTATGTTGAAATTCACAACACTGTTTCACATTTAAATCTTTCATATGTACCCTAGACAGTATTTGAATAATTTCACTTTGTTGGCTTTTAATGGACGCAAATCTATGAAGAACACTTTCTAAATCTACTTCTTTGCTCTTCCTGTTTTTTATTAAGGGAATGGCCATGTTGGATTATTTCTCCTGACCAAGTGATGATCTTAAATGACTTTTATTTTTCTTTTTTGAGACAGTCTCTCGCTGTTGCCCAGGCTGGAGTGCAGTGGCACAATGGTGGCTCACTGCAACCTCCGCCTCCCAGGTTCAAGCAATTCTCCTGCCTCAGCCTCCCGAGTAGCTTGGACTACAGGTGCCCGCCATCACGCCCAGCTGATTTTTGTATTTTTAGTAGAGATGGGGTTTCACTATATTTTGGCCAAGCTGGTCTCGAACTCTTGAGCTCAAATGATCCTCCCACTTCAGCCTCCCAAAGAGCTGGGATTACAGGTGTGAGCCACCACACTCCGCCCCATTAAAAAAAAAATGTCACTGCCTGCCCAGTATGCTACAATCAAGTAATTGTCACAGCCTGCTCTTAACACAACCCAACACAAACAAATAAACCACCCCTCCTGCACCTCGATCTTTTCACCCACTTCCTCCTCTCTATTTTCAACTAGCCCCATGGGTAACAACAGCAGCAACCATTTACAGAACGTTTAACTCAGCATACCTCACCTCTATCCTAACAGAAGATGCTATCAACAGTCCCATTTCCCAGTATGTAAATTGAGGCACAGAGCACTTGGGTAACTGGCTCTAAGCCGCACAGCTAAAGTTGGCACAGCAGGGATTGAAACCTAAGATGCCTGACTCCGTGGCTCATAAAGGCACAAGGTGGGCTGGGCGAAGTGGCTCAGATCTGTAATCCCAGTACTTGGGGAGGCTGAGGCAGCCAAGGTTGGGAGTTCAAGACCAGCCTGACCAACATGGAGAAACCCCATCTCTACTAAAAAACTACCAAAAAAATTAGCTGGGAGTGGTGGCACACAACTGTAATCCCAGCTACTCGGGAGGCTGAGGCAGGAGAAGTGCCTGAACCCGGGAGGCGGAGGTTGCAGTGAGCCGAGATTATGCCATTGCACTCCAGCCTGGGCGACAAAGGCGAGACTCTGACACACACACACACACACACACACATGCACACACACACACACACACACACACACACACACAGCTGGGCGCGGCGGCTCCCGCCTGTAATTAATCCCAGCTCTTTGGAGGCCGAGGTGGCCAAAGTTGGGAGTTCAAGACCAGCCTGGACAACAGGGTGAAACCCCGTCTCTACTGAAAATACAAAAGTTAGCTGGGCGTGGCAGCATATGCCTGTAATCCCAGCTACTCGGGAGGCTGGGGCAGGAGAATTGCGGGAACCCGGGAGGCAGAGGTTGCAGTGAGCCGAGATCGCGACACTGCACTCCAGCCTGAGTGACAGAGCGAGACTCCGTCTCAAAAAATAAATAAAATAATAATAATAAAAAGACGTTCGCGCTGGTTGCCTGAATGAAGGGGCCGAGGCTACTGGGGTGCCGGGCGGGGGCGGTGGGGACCCCACTCACCTCCACGAGCTGATGCCAGTGCTCCACGGGCTTGCGCGGGTTGGCCAGCATGTCCGCCCAGTGCTCGCGGCCGTGCGCGTCGGCGGCGTCGGGGCCCACGCGGCACACGCCGATCACCTCGTTGTGCCCGATGCTGGGGGATTGGGGTCAGTGAGGCCCGGGAGGGCGGTGGAAGAGCCCGTCCCCACCCAGCCTTCCCGCCGCCCCGCCGCGCCCCTCACCAGTCGTAGTCCACCACCGCGATGCTGAGCCCCACGTTCTCCACGCTCTCAGGGGCCACGTCGAACACCAGCGCCTCGTTATACGTGGGGTTCAGCGTGTTCTTCTTGATGGAGGTTTTCCGCTTTTTCAGACGCCGCCCCTCGCTGATCAGAGAGGCCTTCACGTAGGGGTCTGGGAGCAGCGATGAAGTAAGGAACACTGACTCCTTCCCACAGACCCAGGGGTCCGGGACCCCGGCCCGTCTCCCTTAGACCCAGGACCCTCACCTGAGAAGCCAGTGAGGTCCATCGCTTTGAGGTTAGAGGCTTTGATGATGGTCACGGTGAGGCGCCCGGCCGTGGGGAGGTAGCAGAGCGAGAAGTTGAGCTCCCCAAGATCTGCCTTTTCCTGCAGTTGGGGAAAAGGTCAGCGCTATCTTGGTGCCTCAGCCCCTCTTCAGCTCTTCCTGATTTTCTCTCCGGAGCCTCCTGCTCTCCACCCTGACATCCAGGGCTCAGGTTTCCATCCACCTAACAATCTGACTCTGGGCCAAGGCCCAGTAACTCCCTGGCCACAGCCGCCCGTGACCGTCAAAGCCTATTTGTTCTGCAGGGAAGATTGGAAGAGACATGAGTGAGAGGAGAGAGAAAGAGAAGGAGAGAGAGAGAGAGAGACAGAAAGAGAGAGAGAGAGAGAGAGACAAAGAGAGAGAGAGAGAGAGAGAGAGAGAGAGAGAGAAATGAGAAACACACAGAGAAATCGACTGAGACAGCAGCCAGAACACTGAGAAACAGATGGAAAAACAGACCCACAGACAAAGTTCTGAAGTAAGAGGGACAGAGGCCCACAGACAGACAGAGACAGAGACTCAGAGAGAGACAGAAGCCCAAAAAAAAGGGGACAGAGACCCAGCGAGAGAGGGGGACAGAGGCCCAGAGAGAGAGGGAGACAGAGACCCAGAGAGAGGGGGACAGAGACCCAGAGAGGGGGACAGAGACCCAGCGAGAGAGGGGGACAGAGACCCAGCGAGAGAGGGAGACAGAGACCCAGAGAGAGGGGGACAGAGACCCAGCGAGAGAGGGGGACAGAGGCCCAGAGAAAGAGGGGGACAGAGACCCAGAGAGAGGGGGACAGAAACCCAGAGAGGGAGGGAGACAGAGATCCAGAGACGGGGACAGAGACCCAGATACAGAGAGATAGAGATGCAGAGAGACAGAGGCCCAGAGAGAGAAAGGGACAGAGACAGTGGGTTGGGGGTGTATAAAGATCCAGAGAGAGTGATAGTGACCTTGAATGAGAGTGGAGGGGCAAAGACCAGAGAGACAGAAAAGTAGACTTAGATGCCCTACTTCCTGCACAGCATGGATACGGAAAGAAGGCTCTGGTCTGGGCTGCCATGGGTGGTGACTGGGAGGGGGAGCTGGTGCGACACACAGGGGCCCTGCGGACAGGATCTTGGAACTGAGGCGCTTCAATCCCAGAGGCTGGGCTTGGAGGACCCAAGCAGGCAGGCTGGGGGGAGCCCCATGAAGAAGCCTGCAGGAAGAGTTACAGGTACTCAGCTCAACTGGACAGGTGGGGAAACTGAGGCTCAGAGAAAGAAAGGACCTTGAGGAGGGCCGTGAGGTGGGCAGAGCTAGTCCTTTCTTCATAGAAAGACAGTCTTCCCTGAAACACATGCACAGCTACCCCAGATGGGCAGGACCTGGAATGTTGGATAATCTACAGATTAGAATTGGAGGATGGGTGCTGTAGCGTTGAGGATCTGAGATCTGGGGCAGAAGAGCTCAGGACACATACAACAAGGACCTAAGAGTGGGACTGGAGAGGGGCTGGAGGCATAGGGAGAATGAGGTGCCAGAGGGCAGGGGTGTTAAGGAATGACGAAGAGGTCACTGGGCCCTATAATCTGGATGCTGGGAGAACTAGGGAGTGTCAGGATATTGGGGACCCCAGGATGGCTGAGGTCTGGGGGATTGGGCTATCGGGGTTCAGGCAGGGACCACGGAAAAACAGAGGGTCAGAATATGAAAGAGTTCCAATGTCAGGGGTTTGGAAAATTCAGAAGTTCAGAGATTATTGAGGGATTGGGGTTTCCAGAAGTCCGGACATTGGGAAGTCAGAAGTCTGGGGTGAGAGGGTAGGAGTCATGGGGTTGAGGCAGGAAAGCACTGATGGCAAAGGGGGTGAGAGCTTGCAAAACCGGATCCAGGCCTGACAATAATATTTGGCGACCTTGAGGAGAAGAAGGGTGTCCATTGTATCATTCTCTATTTTTGCCTGTAAGTTTCCAACCTTCCCCAGTGCGATACATTTTAACAGAGAAATCCAGGGACAAGAGGTGAGGTGGTTATGAAGTCTGAGGGCAGGGGGCTTGCCACCCGGGGGGTCTCACGGTCCTGGGAAGGAGAAGGTCAGGGGAGGGGGCCACTGACCGAGCCGCCCTCCACGATGTCCCTCCAGAGTGGGCGGTCAGGGGGCTGCTCGGCCAGCTCCAGGAGGTTGTCCAGCACCACCTGGCCGATGAGGTCGTGCCGCGAGAAGCGGTCAAAGTCATAGACGCTGAAGTGCAGTTTGCGCTGGGCCAGCTCGGCCAGGGGCACCGAAAATTGAAATGTCTCATTGAAGACAGGGTTCAGGGTCTTCCTGTGTACCTGGTGGGGGTGGGCCACAGGAGACAGACACCGTGTCTACAATCCCCTCCTCCACAGGACCCAGGAGTCCAGGCCCCCAGCCCCTCCTCCACAGGACCCAGGAGTCCAGACCCCCAGCCCACTCCTCCCTCAGACCCAGGAGTCCAGACCCCCAGCCCACTCCTCCCTCAGACCCAGGAGTCCAGACCCCCAGCCCACTCCTCCCTCAGACCCAGGAGTCCAGACCTCCAGCCCACTCCTCCCTCAGACCCAGAAGTCCAGGCCCCCAGCTCCCTCTCTGTGGGACCCCAGTGTCCGGCCCACCGCTGCTCCAGACCTTGGTCTGAAACTTTTTCTTGCGATCGGGCAGCAGGTAGATCTTGACGTAGGGGTCTGAGAAGCCGTTGGAGTCCTTGGCGGGGAGGTCCAGGGCCTGCAGGATCCTCACCACCAGCTGGTCTGAGCCATAGAGGTATCGCAGGGCAAAGCTGATGCGGCCACACGGTGCCCCTGAGCCGGCCTCTCCAGAGCCCGGGGCCCCACCGCCCCGCCGGCCACCAGGGCCAGTCCCCTGGTACAGCTCTGGCTTAATCTGCCCGATGAGTTTGGCTTTTTCCTCGCCACCTGGCAGGGGTAAGGGCAGGGCAGGTGGCCGCTCTTCACTGCTGGGGTCTGGCTGGGAGGTCAGAGTCTGCTGGGTGAGGGGTCGGGGCAGGGCTGGGTACCTGTAGGGGGTAAAGGAAGACCAAGATGAGGTCAGTGGCTCTGATCTTTGACTGCATGCAAAGATCTAGAGACTCTTCCCTGCCTTTCCCTCCACCCCCAGCCAGGTGGCCACAAGTCCCCTCCTTTGCTCACTTTGTGAGCTTGAGCAGGCCACTGTGTTCTCTGAGCCTCATTTTCCCCATTGGTAACTGGAGGCATTCCCCTCCCTCCCTTCCTTCCTTCCTTTTCTTTCTTTCTTTCTGAGATGGAGTTTTGCTCTTGTTGCTCAGGCTGGAATGGAATGGTGTTATCTCGACTCACTGCAACCTCCACCTCCCAGGTTCAAGCGATTCTCCTACCTTAGCCTCCTGAGTAGCTGGGATTAGAGGTACATACCACCACAGCAGGCTAATTTTTATATTTTTAGTAGTGACGGGGTTTTACCATGTTGGTCAGGCTGCTCTCGAACTCCTGACCTTACGTGATCCACCCACCTCGGCCTCCCAAAGTGCTGGGATTACAGGTGTGAGCCACTGCGCCTGGCCTCATTCTTCCCATATCACAGCTAGTTCCAGACCAGACCTGTGCAGGCACCAGCTTCCAGTAACCTCCTCTGGACCTCAAGCTGATGACCCAGGATGCTCCTCCAAGGACCCCAGAGCCCCACATAACACAGACCTTCTTTGAATCCTCTTCTGCCCTTCTCAATCTCCCTGGCCGTCTCTCCTCTGTAGCCTCACTGTCCTGGTCATAGCTCAGGCCTTGTCCTCTCTTGCCTGGACTCTCACCCTCCATTGTCTCCCTCCAGTCCACCCTCATATGGCCCCAGAGGGTTCCTTCTACACCCAGAGCTGACCCTGCTCCTCCCCTGCTCACAGCAGCCCCGTGGCTCCTCAGTGTCCTCAGGACAAAGTCCCCGACCCTCAGGCTGGCACTTAAAGTCCGATGTGGTCTGGTGTCCGTAGCCACATCTCTGAAGTTTTCTTTTCTTTTTTCTTTCTTTCTTTTTTTTTTTTTTTGAGATGGAGTCTCGCTCTGCCACCTAGGCTGGAGTACAGTGGTGCGATCTTGGCTCCAGGGATCAAGTGATTCTCCTGTCTCAGCCTCCTGAGTAGCTGGGATTACAGGCATGCACTAGCATGCCTGGCTTTCTTTTCTTTCTCTTTCTTTTTTTTTTTTTTTTTTTTGTATTTTTAGTAGAGATGGAGTTTCACCATATTGGCCAGGCTGGTCTCGAACTCCTGACTTCAAGGGATCCGGCCACCTCGGCCTCCCAAAGTGCTGGTTTTACAGACGTGAGCCACCGCACCCAGCCTGAAGTTTTTTTTTTTTTCTTTTTCAAACTTATTCTCATGCCTTGGTGACTAAGGGCTGTTCCCACAATGCACTACGATCTTGTTCGCCTCTCATCTTTGCCTGGGGCACTCCCTTCGCCTGGAATGCCCAGGTCACAGCCCTGCCTCCTTGCCTGGCTAACTCTCTCAGCCTGCGGGTCTCAGCTGAGACACTTCCACCTCCAGGATCCAGGAGTCAGTACCCCAATTCTCCTCCAAATCCTGAACTTATAAGAGCCATAGATGGGAAAGAGACACAGAGGAGGAGCAGAAGTTCAGAGTAGACCCCCAGCCCAGTATCCTCTCTCACCTGGTGGTGGGTGCCAGGCTTGTGACCTGCTGATGTGACTGGGCACTGGGCAAGCCCCCACCACTCGGGGGCAGCAGGAGCAACCCAGAGCCTGCTCCTGCCTCAGAGGGTAGCTCAGGGGATGTCTGGCTCGGTTTGACCCCAGCGGCCACTGCAGCTGCTGCGGCCTCTGGATACGAGTCCATGTCCAAGTAGGAGGGTTCAGGGGTGTCAGAACCCCCCAGGCTGCCTGGCTCCAGCAGCTCGGCAAAGGGTGGATGGTGGGCAGCGTGGGCATGGTGGTGTGGGCCGCCCAGCAGAGGATGGCCACCCAGGCCAGTCCCCAGGTGGTGCCCGCCGCCGCCTACCAGGCCCGCCAGCCCAACACCAGGGCCTAGGTCTTTGCGCAGAGGGCCACCGCCCACTGCCGAGCCTCCCTTGTCACGCCAGGGCACCCAGCACAACTTCCAGGACACGAAGAGAGAGACACCCAGAAGGACAATGCCACAGAATGTCACGATGACTGACAGCAGGCTCACGGAGATGTCTAGAGAGAATGAGGACAGAGGTAGGGGTCAGGATGGGGCCACAGTCCATCCTCCCTCTGCTGTCCCCAAAGAGTTAACCCTTTGTACTTGCCATGCAATTGTCCACGCAATTGCCAGTACCAAGCACTTTACATGCATTATTTAATTTATGCTCTACAACTCTACAAGATAAGTATTGCATTTTATTTTTTTGAGATGGAGTTTTGCTCTTGTTGCCCAGACTGGAGTGCAGTGGGGCAATTTCAGCTCCCACAACCTCCGCCTCCTGAGTTCAAGCGATTCTCCTGCCTCAGCCTCCTGAGTAGCTGGGATTACAGGCGTGTGCCACCATGCCCGGCTACTTTTTGTATTTTTAGTGTAGACGGGGTTTCACCATGTTGGCCAGGATGGTCTCGATCCGACCTCGTGATTCACATGCCTTGGCCTCCCAAAGTGCTGGGATTACAGGTGTGAGCCACCATGCCTGGCCATATTGTATTTTTTTTTAAAGAGATAGAGTCTCTATTACCCAGGCTGGAGTACAGTGGCATGATCACAGCTCACTGCAGCCTTGAACTCCTGGGCTCAAGCAATCCTCTTATCTCAGCCTCCCAAGAACCTGGGACTAAAGGTATGTGCTACCACACCTGGCTAACTTTTAAACTTTTTTTGTAGAGACGAGCTCTTGCTACGTTGCCCAGGTCAGTCTCGAACTCCTGACCTCAAGCAATCTTCCCACCTTGGCCTCCCAACATGCTGTGATTACAGATGTGGCCACTGCGCCCAGCCCAGTATTTCTATGTAACCGTTTTAAAGATGAGGAAACTGAGACACAGAGAGATTCAGTGATTTGTTTAAGGTTTTACAGGCAATAAATGACAGATCTGAGATTTGAGTCCCGCAGTCTGTCTCCAGATTTTATTATCTTAATCACTAGATTATGCCACCTCTGTATAAGAGAACATAACATCTGAGGTAGCACCAAGGTCCTCCAAAATGCTCAGAGATGATCAAGGAAGCATGAACCCTAAATTATACAGTTAAGTAGGTCAGAGTTCAAATCACGCTTGCTGTGTGGCCTTGGAAATATATCGTAACCACTCTGAACCTTACATTTCCCGTTTTCCAAGTAGGAAAAATCAGTTTTTCCCCCTCATGGTGTTTGAAGGAATGCGGATGGTAAATCACATGTGGAAGATAATAACAAACATATGTTGAGGGGTGATTACACACCAGACACCTCAGTACTTTACAGGCATCAGGTTATTTGAATTTGTCAAGCACCACATGAGGTTGGCAACATATTTATCCCTGTTTTCCACAAAAGAAAACAGGTCAGTAGACCCACAGTCACTTGCCCAAAGTCCATAGCTGGTAGGTGGTAGAGTCAGTATTTAAGCCTCCGAAGCCTGGCTTCAGAGTCCATGATCTTTACCATGATGCTATCACACCTCAATGCTTCCCAATACATGGTAGTTCAAATGTGAATTTTTATTAGAATAATAAATCCTATTGCTGCCACTACGTGCATTCAGTACCATCAACATCATAGCTAACACATTCTGAATGCCATATATGTGCTGATATGCCTTGCAGAAAAACCCAAGTATAGCACTGTTCTTATAGCCAAAGGTTTTTGGCATCTTTAAAAATTGGTACCAGGAGTGGGATTTTTCAGAAATTACCTTCAAGGAATGGGAATTTGTTTTGAAATGGACTCCTGGGTGTTGGCAAAGTAGAAGACAAAAAATCCCTACTCCAAACAGACAGTGGGTTATGGTGGGGAAGTGGATAGCCAGGCCATTGCCAGCAAGGACAGCTGAGTGGAATGGCTGTGTCTTGTTACATTAGGGGACACACAGCAGGAAGGGGATACCTTCTGGTCCTGTACTGGACCATCCAGTGATGGATGATATTAATCCTTATGATATTATGTAACTTCAGAATGACTTATCCCATTTTACAGGTGAGAAAACAGGCTCTGAGAGAAATGAAGTGGCCCTGAAGGAACGTACACACCAGGCACTGGCAGAAGAACCCTGGGTTTCCTTCTCTCCTTCCTCTTAGGGTGATTTTTTTTGAGTCTCACTCTATCCTCCAGGCTGGAGTGCAGTGGCATGATCTTGGTTCACTGCAGCCTCTACCTCCCGGGTTCAAACACTTCTTGTACCTCAGTCTCCCAAGCTTCTGAGACAACAGGTGGGCACCACCACGCCTGGCTAATTTTTGTATTTTTAGTATATATGGTGTTTTGCTATGTTGGCCAGGCTGGTCTCAAACTCCTGGCCTCAGGTGATCCATCCACCTCGGCTTCCCAAAGTTACAGGCATGCACCATTATGCCCGGCCAGAGTGCTCCTTTTTAAGTGACCAACACTCATTGAGCATTCCGGGGGGCCTCTTAGAAACCAGAGGCAAGGACTTTACCAAACTCCTGAATACAGGGTGAAATGAGAAAACAGGGTCATTGTGGAGAAAAATTAAACAGATGCTTTGTCCCACTGCCAGTCTGATTCAAAGTCTGATTCAGATTTTGAGTCCAACTCGAAACATGAATCCCACAAACCCTGACAGATTCCCCATTCCTGTCCGCACAGACTGGGGAGCTATTTGGGTGTGGAGAGGCAGTATAGTTGTGCAGTAAAAGATTCACCTTGCCCAAAGAAAAGTGATCAGCTCCTGGGAGGGAACCTCTAAGCCCATGGAATGTCCTGCCTGATTAGAGTGTCTTTGTTTATCTGGGCCTTGGATCATGCGTGATAATCTATGCTAACACTGTGATGTATGCTGGAGGCCTCCAGCTCAGCCTCTATAGGAGCTGGAGACTAAAGTCAGCCACACCAGCAATCAGCCACATATATGGGACAAGCCCCCAATAAAAACCCTCACACGAAGGCTCAGGTTGGCTGTCCTGCTTGGTAATACACTGTGCATGCTGTCACACATCATTGCTAGGAAAATTAAACACTCCACTGGGAGAAGATGACCAGAAGCTCACACCTGGTCTGTCCTGAGCTCTGCCCCGGTCCCCTCTTCCTTTTGCTGACTTCAGTCTGTATCCTTCCACTGTCATAAACCATAATCATGAGTATAACAATTTCCAGCTGGTCATGGTGGCTCACGCCTAATCCCAGGACTCTGGGAGGCCGAGGCAAGTGGATGGATCATTTGAAGTCAGGAGTTCGAGACCAGCCTGGCCAACATGGTGAAACCCCCTATCTACTAAAAATACAAAAAATTAGCTGGGCATGGTGGCAGGTGACTGTATTCCCAGTCACTTGGGAGGCTGAGGTAGGAAAATCGCTTGAACCTGGGAGGTGGAGGTTGCAGCGAGCAGAAATCACGCCATTGCACTCCAGCCTGGGCAACAGGAGTGAAACACCGTCTCAAAAAACAAACAAACAAAAACAACAACAACAAAAAACAGTTTCCTGAGTTCTGTGAGTCAACGATGCTAGCAAATCATTGAACCTGAGGGTGGTCTTGGGGACCTCCAACTACAGTGCTGCACTAGACTATGCAAGATCAAAATCTGGCTCTGCTATCTACAGGCTGTGAGCCTCTGGCCAAGGAACTGCTGCTCTCTGGCCCTTATCCCTCATGACTGTCACCTGGACATCCTGCATGTGTGGTACCAGGCCCTGTCCTGGTGCTCAGCAAGTGTGACTATGGTTGTCATCGCTCAGCACATGCTTCTGCTGGTCAGCGTTTCCTTATCTGGACAATGACACTCGCAACGTTTCCTGGTTCCCAGAACCCTGCTGCTTTTTAGCTGTGTGACCTTGGACAGGTCACGTCACCTTTCTCAGCCTCAGTTTCCCCTGTTGAAAATGGGGATTAGATATACCATAAGGGGTCACTGTGAGTAATCATTGAGATGTGGGCTGTGTAAGGACCCCGCGGGCTCAGTAAGGGAATCCCAACGTTGAATGAATGGCCACTGTGTGCCCAGCATTGCTCTAAGTGCTTCCCAGGTGTTACATCCTTTAAGTCTTTCATCTGCTCTATGAAGCGTCCCTTTTATTATCCCCATTTTCCAGACAAGGAGACTGAGGCTCAGAAGAAAAGTCACTCACCTATAGCCACGCAGTTATTAATAAAGTGGGGGAGGTGGGATTTGAACCCAAACAAGTCAGACAGTCTGACTCAAGAGCCTGAGATGTACACAAGCACAGAGATATCTGAAGGGGACATTTGGTGGTGGTAGTCAGAAAGAGGCCCCCAGGGCAAAACTCAAAAGGTCAGGGGTCAAGTGGACCACACACCTTTCTCCTTGGATCAGAGGTCTGGGAGAGGGGCAGCAGCAGGCATGATGGGGGCAAGACTCTACAAGGGGCTGGCCCCACAGGCAACAGGGAGCTGAGTCTGCTAGCCATGCAGGCAGGGGGCTGGCCAAAACAGCCAGGGGTGCTGACCTGCATCTGGACCCCGGGGATAGCCTCGGATTCGGTCATTGAACTCCTGGCATCTGTCGTTGGTATCGGCATCACGGACTCGTGCACAGAGGTCCGAGACCAGGATGAGTGCCCGCCGGCAGAGGTCGTCCTCATAGTCCCCTGACATGGTGGCCGTCTGGTCCTGCGCGTGGGAGGGGCGGGGCAAGGGTGCAGATGGGAAACAGAATGGGAGAGAAGGGTGGGCAGGTGTGGAGATAAGGGTGGAAGGAGACACTGAGCAAAGGAAGGATGGGCAAAGGGGACGACGGTTAGAGAGAGACGGATAAGGGATGGAGATTTGAGGAAGGACAAGGGGACAGGTATTAGAGCGGGGTGGACAGGGAGAAGGAATTAGGAGCAGACAGACAAGAGGGCAGAAATCAGGGATGGAGAGAGTAGCAGGGGCTGGATAAGCCAAGGGGACAGAGATGGGTGTCAATGGAGCAGAGGACAGAACGGGGACAGATGAACAAGGAGGAAGTGACGGAGAAGGGCAGTGAAGGGACAAAGGATCAGGATGCACACATAAAGGGACGGACAGAGGCGGAAACAAAGATTAGGGCTGCACAGATGAAGGAACAGGAGTTAGGGATGAGCAGACGCGGTGCCAGCCGTTCACCATTCATTCATTCAGCCAATATCCAGCCAGCACCAGCTACACTCTGCATGCTGTGCTGGTTGCTGCGAATCCAGCAGAGATCAAGGTCCTGGAGTTCCCCGACCTCCTGGTGTCACAACCCAATGAGAGGAGACATAGAGTAAACAAGCAAACAAAAACACATACACAAACGGGTCACTCTCAGACTGTGAGGAACGCGCCACAGGACACAGCTGGAGGATGTGCCACAAAGGAACTCAGAGGGGGGGCGGTCAGGGAGGGTTCTCCCAGACCTGAAGGATGACAGGGAGCCAGCCACAGGCAGGGAGCAGTGGCGCTGGGGTGGGGAAAGGCATGGTAGGGAAAAGCGTTTTAGACTGCAGGAACAGGATGAACGGGGGTTTAGGGTGGGAGGGGGAGCACTTGGAGGGTCCAGGAACCAACAAGGAGGCCAGACTGGGGCAGATGCGGGGAGGGCCAGGAGAGAGGGATGGATGCAGGTGGAGAGATAGCAGGTGGACAGGTATGGTGGCAGCTGGGGGTGGAGAGGTGGAGACACAGAGATGGGGACAGAGTTGAGGGAGGGAGGAATGCAGGGAGCAGAGACAGAGATGAGGAAAAGGCCAGCCTGAGGCTAGGAAGAGAGCGAGAGGTGAACAGGCAGCAGAAGGAAAGTCAAGGATTGAGACTTGGGATTGACAGTGACAAGCAATGAACTGAGGTGTAATTAATTCACAGGGGCTCGAGAGACGAGGGGAAGAGGGACGGTGAAGAGGGCCAGGCAGGAGTGTGGGCAGAAATGTCTTTGAAAAAGAAACAGTCGAATGGGAGGATGTATGGGTGCGGAAATAAAGGGCGGTAGATGATGGCTAGAGATCACAGACAGACAAAAGGAGAGAGAGGAGGGCTGGAGAGACAGACATGGATTAAGAAGGGAAGGCTGGAGGAGCACATAAATAAGAAGGGGCTAGGAGGGAGAGGTGGTTGTGGGGAGAGGGGGAATTAGTGACACATGGCTCAGAGCCAGGCAGCAAGACGGGCTGAAGGGGATGCAAGGGAATTAGGAACAGAGACCAGGGCTCACAGATGGACAGGTGTCGTGGGGGTGCTGCAGAAGGCCAGGACTCCAAGACAGGCATTGTCACACTCACCTGAGCTTATCTCTGCTGTGTCCTGGGTGGCAGCTGGGGCGGCGGCGGGCGGCAGCCCATGGAGGTTGTCGGGCGGACAAGGGACCGTGGACCCGTGCCCACACGCTAGGTGATGAGAGGGGAAGTCTGATCCTGGGGCTGAGGCCGAGAGAAAAAGCTCAGCTTAAGAATCACATCTTGCCCTCCTCGAGCCAGCTGTCCGACCCCAGGCGACCCACTGGGAGCCCGGCCACCCTCCTCCCACCTCCGGGCCCCCAGCTCCCGTTAAGGGCTAAGAGACTACAATTCCCGGCAGGCCTCGCGCTCGCGCTGCTACGGCTTCATAGACCCGATGCTGCAGGGGCTGCTGGGAGTTGAAGTCCTTAATTGCCTCCCCGGGCTGCAGAGAGGATGGGAATTTTTTTTTCTTTTTTTAAGGTTTGGGGGGGTTAAGATGCTGGGGTCCCAAGACGCTGCAGGGGAGGGGAACGATGTCCGGGACTTCGAAAAGCCACGGAGCCCTAAGTCCTTAGGGGCCATGGAATGGGGAAACACTTCCCCGCGCTGGAGGTCGGTGGGCGAGGGGTGGGGTACACCCAGGTATTTCGGGACCCCCTTCCAAGGCCACGTGTCCGTCCCCCGGGGTGGCCGGAGAGCGCTGCAGCGCCCCCACTCTCCGGCCCGAGATGCTCGCGCCTCTGCACCTACCCCGCCCCCACGCACCGGGGCCGACCCCCGGGATCTAGCTGTGGCGGGGGCTGTGGCGGGGGGAGGGGAGGGGCGGACTCACCCAGAGCCGCCGCTGCCGCCGCTGCCGCCGCCGCCGCCGCAGCCCCGCGCGCCCGCCGCGGTGCCGGCTTGGCTCCTCCCCTTGCCACTGTCGCAGGTCTGCGGCTCCTCCCCCTGCGCCCTCCCTCCTTCCCCCGCTCCAAACCCGCGGCCAGAAAGCCAGAATCACTTGGCCTCAGCAAGGCAGCAGGGAGATTTCCTGGGACCAAGGCATCAGAGCATCAGAGACCAAGTGCGTTTCCACACTGGGGATCCAGAGATCTGGGATCGTGACACGCTGCTTCTCCATGGTCCGGGGCCAGGTTCTCTGCCCCTCTATCACAAAGGCAGAAGTCCGGGACCCCAGGCCCCTCTTCCCAGGAACCCAGGACTTCAGGCCCTCCCACCTGAGCCGCTCTGAAGGCCGGTGGTGGAAGGGGAAGCTGAGACTCAAAGGTACAGTGCCACAGCCAGGATATAGGTACTAGCAGGGACCTGGGTTTGAATCCCACCTGGGACACCTGCCTGTGTGCACTTCTTGCTCTGAGCCCTCATTTCCTCATCAGTAAAATACACACCACAAACTTATTTCCTAAGGGATCCACAGTTTGAGAAACCAGTCAGTGTAGACAAAACATTGGTACCAACTAAGTGCTTAATGAATATTTCTCAAAAGCAGCAAGTAACAGTTTCTGGTATATTAATAGCAGTTAATCGCAATTGTCACTTCCTGTAAGTGGTGAAGTGCTAAGTGCTTTGAAAGCATTTTCTCATTTAATTTTCCCTTGGGTGCAATTATGTCATTCCCATTTCACAGAGGAGACAACTGAGCCCCTTGGAGGTTAAATCCCTTGGGTAAGGTCTAGATAAGGGGTGTCTAATCTTTTGGCTTCCCTGGGCTGCATTGGAAGAAGAGTTGTCTTGGGCTACACATAAAATACAGTAACACTAATGATAGCTGATGAGCTAAAAAAAAAAAAAAAAAAAAAAAAAAAAAAAAAAAAAAAAAAAAAAAAAAAAAAAAAAAAAAAAGAACAATTACCAAAAAAAGCCTTGTGATGTTTTAAGAAAGATTACAAATTTGTATTAGGCTGTATTCCAAGCCGTCTTGGGCTGCTTGGGGGCCTCAGACCATGGGTTGGACAAGCTTGAGCTAGATTTATGTAGCCTGGAGAGATGGCTTGGAGGCCCCTCAGTGCTGACCCTCAATCAGTGACATTCAAATAAATATAACCTCTAAGTAAAAATCAGACTGGGCTCACACCTGTAACTCTCAACACTTTGGGAGGCTGAGGAGGGAGGATCACTTGAAGTCCAGGATTTTGGACTATCCTGGACAACATAGTGAGACCCCATCTATACAAAACAAAACAAAAAACCAAAACAATACTAGTGGGTGTGGTGGCACATGCCTGTAGTCCCACCTATGCAGGAGGCTGAGGTGGGAGGATTGCTGGAGCCCAGGATTTTGAGGCTGCAGTGAGCTTTAACTGCACCACTGCACTCTAGCCTGGGCAACAGAGCAAGATCCCATCTCAAGAATAAATAGGCCAGGTGCAGTGGCTCGCGCCTGTAATCCTAGTATTTTGGGAGGCTAAGGTGGGCGGATCACTTGAGCTCAGGAGTTCAAGACCAGCCTGGGCAACATGGCAAAACCCTGTCTGTACAAAAATAAGCCAGGTGTGGTGACACACCCCTGTAATCCTAGCTACTTGAGGAGCTGAGGCAAGAGGATCACGTGAACCTGGGAGGCAGAGGTTACAGTTAGCCAAGACTGTGCCACTGCACTTCAGCCTGGGTGACAGAGTGAGACCCTGTCTCAAAAACAAAAATTAAAATAAATAAATATTTAGAGCAAGAAATAAAAATGACAAAATAAGTAAATAAAGTAAAAATCGCTTGCTGCTTCTGCAAATACAACTTCAAGCAAGCGTCCTAGGTCCTCCCTCTAATTAGATCACACCCCACCCCTACTGCTGCCTATGCGTACATCTCACAGTCATTATCCTACCACAGAACCCCCAGAAATGCCTCCCCGGTTTGCCCAGAGTCCCATCCTTGTGGCTTCTTGCATCCCCCCAGATGGATGTGCGTTTGCACCCAGGGAAGCATGCACGGCTGGACACCTACGGACCACGCATGCAGGTCCTGGTGCCAACTCTCAGGGCCTGACGCTTGCACCCTGCTGGGCCTGCCCAGGGTCCACAGGGAGAGATACACAGTGATGCACATACTCAGAGATGGACACACAGATGGGCTTGCCAGGCTGCCATGACACGTTTCCAAAGAGACGCTCAGATTCGGAGGCTGCCCAGGCATTGAGAGGCAGCCGTAGTGCACTGGTTGTCTGTGTGACTTTGGGGGCAGAGCACTGGGATTCAAATCCCAGCTCTGCTCCCCTCTCCATGCAACCTTGGAGGGATTACTTATATTCTCCATGCCTCAGTTTCTCTCTCTGTAAGTGCAGATAATAATACTTTAAAAAATCATATTCTATCTTGGCCAAGTGTGGTGGCTCACGCCTGTAATCCCAGCACTCTGGGAGGCTGAGGCAGGTGGATCACGAGGTCAAGCGATTGAGACCACCCTGGCCAACATGGTGAAACCCTGTCTCTACTAAAAACACAAAAATTATCCAGGCATCATGGTGCATGCCTGTAGTCCTGGCTACTAAGGAGGCTGAGGCAGGAGAATCGCTTGAACCTGGGAGGCGGACATTGCAGTGAGCCAAGATTGTGCCACTGCACTCCAGCCTGGCGCGAGAGTGAGACTCTGTCTCAAAAAAAAAAAAAAAAATCATATTCTATCTCATTGAGTTATTTTGAGGGTTAAATTATATTCATGGAAGGTGCTTAGGAAAAATGGCTAGTGTTTAGTGTTGTCATAACTAAAAATTAAATGCATTTGCTCATTTAAACTTTAGCTGGACTTGGCGAATGAGGAAATTGAGGCTTAGCAAGAGAAGTGCCCTGGCCAAGGTCACACATTAGGAAAGTGGGAGTGGAGATTAAAAACTGTATGGGTCTGTACAAGGTGCAGTGGTTTACACCTATAATCTCAGCACTTTGGGAGGCTGAAGATGGCAGGATCGTGTGAGCTCAGGAGTCAAGACTTGCTGAACAACATAGTGAGATTCCATCTCTACAAAAAATACAAAGATTTGCCGGGCATGGTGAAGCATGCCTGTAGTCCCAGCTGCTTGGAGGGGGAAGGCTGAGGTGGGAGGATTGCCTGAATCCCGGAAGTCGAGGCTGTAGGGAAGTGGAGGCTGCAGTGAGCCATGATTGTGCCACTGCACTCCAGTCTCCATGTCAGAGTGAGACCTTGTCTCAAAAACAAAAACAAAAAAACTGAGTGGATCTGAATCCAGAGCCCTTGCCACCATGCTGTTTATGTCTACGACCCATTGGAGGACTTGCATGTGACTGCTGCTAGGAGTATAGAACAATATAAAGAGCACCGGACAGGGAGCCAGGAGACAGAGATAGACTCTTCCACATTCCTTTAACTCAATTCATGCAGTCATTTAAGAAATAGTTTCTGAGCACCTAATGTGTGCCAGGCATTTTTGGGGGCACCAGAAATTCAGCTGGGAACAATATAGACTAGAATGTCAGGCTTGGAAGAGCTCATGGTCTAGTGGAAGAGACAGATAATAATCAAATAACTATACATACTAGGACCCTCATACTAGGATCAATGCTAGGAAGGAATATCCATTGTGCTGCGTGTTTGAGAGAGGTCAAGGAGGTCCCTGAACAAGTGACTTTTGAGCTGAGCTCAGAAAAGTGAGTAGGCAGAAGCCAGGTAGTGAAGATGAGGGAGGGGAGGGGAAATGCTCCAGGGAGAAGGAACAGCTGCGTAAGACCTGGGGGCAGGAGGGAGTTTGGCCCTTTGAGGACTGCTGAGCACACAAGCTCCATAGGAGTAGCACTTTGTTTTGTTCATAGTGGTGTCCCAGCTGCCTGGCACAGTACCTGGCACATGGTAGGCACTCAATACATATTGGTTGGTTGAATGAATGAGTGAACATGTGAATGGGTAAGTGGAGGAATGTATGAATCTATGATATATTGACAGGTGGGTGCATGACTGGACGGATGCTGGAAGGATTGACGAAGGGATGGACGGATAGACGGATAGATGAGTGAATGGTTGGATGGATAGAAGATGGATAGAATAGTGGATGGATAGATGGATATTGGGAGGAATAGATGAAGAAATAGATGAATGAGTGGATGGTTGGGTGAATACATGAGTGATTGAATGGATAGATGAAGAGTTAGATGGGCGATGGATAGATGGAAGCTGCAGAAATAGATGAAGGAATGGATGAGTGAATGGCTGGATAGATAGAGGATAACCAGATTTGTGTATAAATGGATGGATGCTGGAGGAATAGATGAAGGAATGAATGAGTAGATGAGTGGATTGTTGGATGGGATGGATGGAAGCTGCAGAAATAGATGAAGGGATGAATGAGTAAGTGGTTGAATGGATAGAAGATGGGTGGGTTGATGGATGGATGGATGGATGTTGGAGAAATAGATGAAGGAATGGATGGATGAGTGGATGGCAGTATGGATGGATTCATGCTGCAGAAACAGATGAAGGGATGAATGAGTGGAGGTTGGGTGGATGGGTGGATGATGGAATGGATGACTGGGTGGGTAGATGAGGAAGTAGATGGAGGATGGATGGATTTTGGAGAAGGAGATGAAGAGAGGGATGGGCAGAGGGTTAGGTAGATGGATGATGATTGATGGATGGATGAAGAGTTAGGGGATGGATCGGTGGATGTTGGAGAAACAGATGAAGGGATGGATGGATGGATGACTGAATGAATGAGTTTTCACAAATACCTACAGATTTACACACAAATGTACCTGAAGATAGATACAGACACATTCAGAGGCATGTACACATGTGTGTAAACACAGACTCACTTGTTCTCCTGGTGCTCCCCCTGGAGAGAGCAAACCCTGAGAATGGGGAGGTGGGAAGGCAAACCCTTTGAGCAGGGCTTTGGCCATCCCTGCCGCCACTGCGATGCTGACAGTATTTCTGAAATTGGAGGAAAACGCTGATTCAGGGATGTGTGTCTTAGACTGGGAGCCAGGCCAGGAAGTGGGAGAGGGATGGTCCAGAGCGATGGCGTGAGTGGCAGAGGAAAGCCGGTCAGGGTAAGGCAGAGAGACAGGCAAGGAGATAGAGAGGTGGAGACACAGAGAGGCAGACAGATGGGGAAACAGGCAGAGTGACGGAGGCAGAGAAAGAGACAGAGAGAAAAGGAGGAAAGAGAGATGGAGACAGAGACATAGAGATGGGGAAATAGAGTGATGCAGACAGAGACAGACGTACAGAGAGAAAGACAGGGAGAGAGAGATGGAGACATGAAGACACACAGAAATCTATAAGATGCAGACAGTGAGATACAGGAATACAGAAACGCGCGATACAGGAATTCAAATTTAGACACACAGTGTAATCCCAGCACTTTGGGAGGCTGAGGTGGGCAAATAGCTTGAAGTCAAGAGTTCAAGGCCAACCTGGACAACATAGTGAAATTTCACCTTTACCAAAAAAATACAAAAATTAGCCAGGCATGGTGGTGCGTGCCTATAATCCCACCTACTTGGAAGGCTGAGGTGGGAGAATCGCTTGAGCTTAGGAGGTTGAGGCTGCAGTGAGCTGTGATTGCGCCACTGCACACCAGCCTGAGCAACAGAGCAAGACCTTGTCTCAAAATAAACAAAGAAAGAGAACAACCCAAACTTCCAAAAAACTCGAATTAAGCCACACAGAGAGATGAAGTAGGGATCCAGAGACAGGGAGAGAGAAGGGAAGAAAGACAAAGACACGGAGAGCAATGGAGGCACAGAGAGGTGGAGATAGAGAGTCTCAAACCCCAGAGGGAAGAAGAGACACACAGAGGAGCAGACAGAGGTGCAGAGGAGGAGAGGCAAAGACAGCCGACGCAAGATACACAGTCAGAGGACCGGCAAGGAAACCACCTCCTTTTGGGTGCCTCCTTGGGGCCTGGCTCGAATTTGGGGGTGTTGCTGTACCTTGCCTCATGGAAGCACCAACAGCCCTTGAAGGTGGCATTAAGGAAGGCAAGAGATGAGGAAGACGAGGCTCAGAGAGGGGAAGACATTTGCCTGACATTGCACAGCCTGGGAGCAGCATCTGATGCTGGTCTGTTTGATGTCAGAACCCATGTCCTCTTCTTCCCCTTACATCAGCTTGTGAAGACCAGGAGGGATGGGGCAGATGGGGTTATGGGGATGCTGAGTGTGAGCGACAGAAATAGAGGGAAATAATCATGTATTCATTCAACTCACGTGTCCTGAACTTCCCAGAAGCCTGGCCCTGTGTGGGGTGACGCTGGAGAACCAGAGATGAGTCAGGAAACAAATTTCTGAGCAAGACAGATGGGGTAGGGGGCCGTGTTCAGAGGTCCGGAGAAGGAGCAGATACATGACAGCCAGAGGGAGGAGGATGAGTCAGAGAGGGCTTCCTGGAAGAGGGGCATTTGAGCTTCTTATTAAAAGATGAGGGCATTTGGGGGCATGGGGAAAGAAGGAAGTTGGAAGAGCCTTCCAGGCAGAAGACACAGCATATGAGAAGAATGGAGACAGAAATCAGGTAGGATGTGTGGGAGGGATTATTTATATAAAATAATTAATAAAGGGTAGCTAGAGAATGTTTGAGGGGGTGAAGTGGGAGAGGGAGGTGGGACTAGATCACACAGCTCTTTCAGTCCAGGTGAGGGGCTGAAGGGTTGTCCAAGGCACTGGGGAGCCCTGGGAGGACTGTGAGGAGGGAAGGGGCAGGTCAGTGCTGGGCACAGAAAGGCCCCCCGGAGCTTCGCCTGTGAGGAGAGGAATGAGGGCGAGAGAATGGAGGATGGGATGGCAAGGAGGCTGGGCGGGCGCGGTGGCTCACACCTGTAATCCCAGCACTTTCGCAGGCTGAGGTGGGAGGATCGCCCGAGCCCTGGAGTTTGAGACCAGCTTGGGCAACACAGCGAGAACTCATCTTTTAAAAAAAAATTAGCTGGGCATGGCGATGTGGGCCTGTGGTCCCAGTTACTCGGGAGACTGAGGCAGAAGGATTGCTTGAGCCTGGGAGGTCAAGGCTGTTCTCATACCGCTGCACTCCAGCCTGGGGAACACAGTGAGACCCTGTCTCAGAAACAAACAAACAAACGAATCAAAAAGGAGGCTGGGGCAAGGGTCCCAAGGCCTAAGTGTCCGCTGGAGCTATGGGAGCAGAGAGTAGAGGGAGAAGCAGAGAGAGGTAAGAGGCAAAAGGAATAAAACTTGGAGAC
>PVKP010032477.1:0-25867 GCA_004027715.1 Plecturocebus donacophilus | reverse complement strand
TAGATTTTTTTCATAGGATGCGGAATGGAGATTTGAGCCCAACTTCTCTTTTAAAGGATTTCATAGTTGCAGGGGACACCTGGCTTGGATATTGTTAGATATTTGTCTTCCCAAATCTCATGTTGAAATGTAATCCCCAGTGTGAGAGGTGGGGACTCATGGGAGGTGTTTGGGTCATGAGGGCAGATCCCTCATGGCTTGGTGGGTCCTTGCAATAGTATGTGAGTTCTCACAAGATCTGATTGTTCAAAAATATGTGGCACCTCCCATCCCATCTTACTCTCTTGTTCTCAATCTTGCCATGTGAGAGGACTTCTCCCCTTGCTATGATTGTAAGCTTTGTGAGGCCTCCCCAGAAGCTGAGCAGGTGCCAGCACCATGCTTCCTATATAGCCTGCAGAACCGTGAGCCAACTAAACACTCTTTCCTTTATAAATTACTCAGCCTCAGATTATTCTTTATAGCAACACAAGAACAGCCTAGTATAGGCTCCATGATTATTACAACAGTTAAATAAATGTTCTCATGGTGAAACTAAAAAGCTACCTGTTGGGTACTGTGCTTATTAACTGGGTGACAAAATAATCTGTACACCAAACCACCACAACACACAATTTACCTAGATAACAAACCTGCACATGGATCCCTGAACCTAACAGAAAAGTTTTTTTAAAAAGTAAACTATTAAAAAGAAGCAAACAAAAGAGAATGGCAATTCCATATTAAAAACCTACATAATTTAGGCCAGGCGTGGTGGCTTACGCCTGTAATCCCAGCACTTTGGGAGGCCGAGGCAGGTGGGTCACATGAGGCCAGGAGTTCGAGACCAGCCTGGTCAACAACACAAAATCCGTCTCTACTAAAAATGCAAAAATTGTGTGGGGTTGCACTTGTCTGTAATCCTAGCTACTCAGGAGGTTGAGGCAGGAGAATCGCTTGAACTTGGGAGCCAGAGGTTGCAGTGAGCCGAGATTGTGCCACTATACTCCACCCTGAGAGACAAAGCGAGACTCTGTCTCAAAAAAAACAAAAAACAAAAAAAAACACAAAAAAACCCTGCATAATTTGACTTTTAAATTTTTGATGAGAAAAGGGTGTGAAATGGCCAGTAGCAGTTCTCTGAGTGATCTCTTGAGCCCTGCATTACATCGGGCTGTTGTTTTTCCCTTTCAGACCTTTTGTGTTACCTTCCTATTATCACTCCCCCATCCCCTCAGGCTGCTGGACTTTCTCACACATCTCAGAGTTCCCTAAATGCCTTCTTTCTCTCAGAACTGTACAGCCCCTCGCCCTTTTTCTTAACTGCTACAGTGAATATACTGGCACTCTGTTCAGCAAAGTCGCTGTCAAAAATGTAAAATGCTCTAAGGTGGATCAGTATTCTATCAACTTGAATTTCAAGCTGTATGTCACATTTACTTAAGTGGACATAGCCTTTTACACCGAAAAGGTAGACTTTTCTGTAGCAGCCTCAGGATCAGGCTATCAGTCACGCTCTAACTTTATAAAGGAGGAGACCAAGTTATCCACAAGTCACAGAATCATAGCATATGAGAGCTGGGAGGACCTGTGAGATTATTGAGTCTCTTTATTAGCAGATCAAAAGCCTGAAGGGTAAATGATGGGATGCTCCAGCTAAAATGAGTGCCGTTCCACAACACAACAGCCTCTGGAAGTCCTTTCTGTCAACAATGCTAGAGAAAGGCATCAGATCCCATACCCACAAATTTGACTTGAAACGATTCATGCTAATGTAAGTCATTATAGTGACTTTTGCAAACCCTAGCGGTTACAATTATTGATTATTTTGGGGCATCAGTGAAAGATTGGAGATGATAGATTTAAACAATATTTTTTTTCTTACCTGGGTCAAGGTGAATCTTAACAAAATAGTTATGAGAATATTACATAGGACTCTGCTGCCTGCTTCTAACTGATACAGAAGGAACGTAGCAACTAAGAGTATGTTGGGTCTAATATATTGAATCAAATTCTCACACTGTTTTAGTACATTTTTAGTTATATTGCTTATTTAGGGATTTACAGGACATCCTTTTTAATTAAAAAAACAAATACACCTGAAAACTTTCCAACTATTTTGTGGTCCAGAGATTTAAAAGATTATTGTGCTACTTATCAAATGAAATTTCACAAACAGAATGATCTGTAAATATACTTACTGCAGAGCTGCTTTCCTTAAAAAAATCTAATCAGAGGCGTACATACTGCCTTTCTTTCCTTTTGTGTTTGTTATCACCTGAGTCAATTTCACAGAAAAGAGAAACATTAAACTGTGTTTTTAATACTATCTTTTAAATAAAGATGTCTTTAATGCCTATATACATTTAAATAGAAAAAATTAATTTATAAATATCAGTTATAAATATCAATTATGTTATGCATTGTGGTTGCTCACATCACTCAAATATCCTCTCAACAAAAATTTCTTCCTCGATAATGCTCTTTCTTCTCCTTCTCAAGCTGGCATTTGTTCCTGGAATTTCCCAAGCTTTCCCATCTCTGACTCTTTAGAGAGGTGCTAGGTCCCCTGCTGCTAAGGCCCTTATTCCACATAAGCTATACCATTCTCTTCTTTGGGTTAACCCCTTCAGCTGAGGAATTAACCAGAAAAATTCAAGATTAGTTCATTTTAGATGTGCTGACAGGGAAAATGAGTCTATTCTAGATAAGATTAGAAGACAAAATTAGCAACAAAGGAATGTCCCCAAATTTTATATTTGTGCCTCTTTTAGTTGATTTGGGCTACTATAACAGAATGCTGTAGACTGGGTGGCTTAAACAACCATATTTAATTCTCAACAGTTCTGGAGCCTGGAAAGTCCAAAATCAAGGTGCTAGCAGATCCAGTTTCTGGTGAAGGCCTGCTTTCTGGTTTGCAGATGGCTGCCTTCTATTCTCACATAGTAGAGAGCAGAGAGAGAAGCAGCAAGCTCTCTGCAGTTTCTTCTTATAAAGGCACAGTCCTATTCATGGGAGTTCTACTCTCATGACCTGATCACCTCCCAAAAGCCTCACCTCCTAATACCATCCCATTAGGGGTTAGGATTTCAACATATGAATTTTATGGGGACACAAACATGCAGTCTGTTACACTGCCCCGCTTTACCAAGTTACATGCTCACAATGCACCACTTACAATTGAAGTCTTCAGTATCATAGCACACACTGCTTATTCTGAAAAGCCTTTCCTCCCAACTAACCAGTACTGCATGAAATGAAGGATGTCAGGCGTGATTAGTAACAGATGCTCTGAAATATCACAGCCACTTACTATTTAAATTATACCTTATTGTTCAGTTCAAGTGTCAAGCAAACTTAGGGTGCCCCTTTATTGACCTTGGTCATTTGTATATATGGGAGAGGAAGTGGCTCAAAGAAAGTGGGAAGAGCAGAAGTAGCAGTGTCATGTTTGGCAATCATCTACACATGAATGTAGTTTTGTGAATGAAGAAAACCTCATATTACTTAACATAAGTAAAGACATTGGGCAGCCAGGAAAAAAAAATAAGAACAGAAAAATTGAAAAAGGATGGGAAAAGAAAGAAAACCACTTAATTTGGAATTCATCCCTGATCCACTAGTGGTAGCCACAGCTAGCTTGGAGACCTTGGACAAATTCCTCAATCTTGATGAAATGCATTTTCCTTATCAGAAAATAATGAACACAACAGTACCTATCTATAGTCATTGTGAGGATTAAATGAATTCGTGCACTTAAAGCACCTAGAACTGTGCCTGTAAGTGCTCTATAACAGCTAGCAGATAGAATAACATTACCTGCTTTCAGAATAGAAACTCTGTTTTATTGATTCTTCTATGGATAGTGCCTGCAACAAAGCCTAGGTTAAGATGTGGCCTGTAGTTGGTTTTCAATAAATGTTTGCTGTGTGATTGGATGAATGTCAAAGCTGAAGAGATTTGATAATCTTACAGATATGGATTGTAAACAATGCTCCACTGAATAGTGCTAGATATTTCCGAATGATGAATAATTCAGGAGGATCATGATTATGTTACTGGCTCCCATTTAATTGGACATCCTTTTAATTATCAGTATATTTATGATTCTGTTTTAGATACCTCAGGGGTAGTATGAAATGAAAATCAAAAGGTGGGTAGATGTAATGGGAAGGAATAAATAAGGGTTTTCAGGCATCAGATGACACCTGTAGCAGCTCCTCATGGTAAAGCCACATGAGTTGAAGGAATGGTAGCTTTGAAGTAGAGAAAGCTTTAGGGGACCAGCTCTTTTGTGGATTAGATTTATGCTATGTAGCTGAGGACCAAAGTACAACATTAACTGGAGACAAGATTTAGTTTCATTGTAAAGGACATTTCAGAAATGGCAACAGTGACCTTATAAAAGGGGTGAGTTGTTGGAACTGTTAAACAGAAACTAAACAACCATATGTCATTTATGCTATTGATAAGATTCCAGCATGGCCTAGAAGACTGAAGCTGTAACCTCCATGGGGTGTTTCAATACTGATTTTTAAGGTGGGGAAATGAATCCACAGATTTGGGTTCCAGTCTAGGTTCTGCCACTTAGGGAGTGTGACCCTGGGCAAGTCACTTACTTTCTCAGGGCCTCCTAAGCCACCCGCCCCGAAGGAAGTTTTTTCAATCACATGAATTAATGTACAATCTCGTTGCACATCTTGTTAAGGCCTACTTGCTTTTACTGCTTATTTTTCATTTCCTGCACATTCATCAAGTGCTCTATTCATTGGAAATTGTGCTTAGTGTTGTGATTTATTTTAATAAAATGCATATTGTTTTCTTTAGGAGCTTTTTTGGTGGAAATTATTCAAGTAAAACCTGATATCAGAAATGGAAAATTTTACTAAATAAAATATATTAAATTTAAAAATCATGTTTTTTTCCCACAGAGAATTTAAAGCAGGATATTTTTCTGATGAAAACATACCCTGTAGGGTTATTAGAAGACATTCTCCTGTTGAATTTTAGATTGTTGGAATTTAGTGGGTTAAGTTTATTAGCCTTTACTCATGCTGATAAGGACAAGATTCTCATCAAAACTTTCTATAATTTGCTTTTTAACTTTGTAGAAAATGAATCAATAGTCTGTGATGACCCTGATTTTCCTACTTTCAAGGGCTATTCAAGTAGCTTGGATTAATTTTGCTAGAAAATCCTCAAGTAGTTAATTTTTAATAGAAACTAATGAGAATTTTATCCTGAAAACTATGTTCTTTCGTTTTAATACATAGTATATGGTTGGCTGCCTTTACTGATGCATTGCCACCTTCAGGAGAACAGTATCAAGAAGCAGTCTACCAGGTGCCGATTGGTGTAATTCATTCTTTTGGGCATAGGTGGCCATCACCAGATTTGGAATGCAATGGGGTTTGGAGGAAAGGAAAGGGATCAGATAGTAACACCCACTGAGCATACCTACTATATGCCAGAATTCTCATTTAATTTCACAATGCATATTATCCCAGTTATCTTGGTGATGAGATTGAAGTTCTAAGAAGTTGATTGACATGCCAAGATCCCAAATTTAATAAGCGATAGAAGTGTGATTTATATCTTCATTTCTGTTATTTGAATAACCAATGCCTCTTGCTGGCATGGTCCTCCTCTCACAATGATGAGCTTCAAACACACACACGTAAACAGGTTATTATCATTGTTATCCTCACCTTTGTTGTGGTGCCATTGAAAAGATGATTTAAAAAAAAAAAACAAAAGGTATACATAGTCTGATTGTTTTCTACTAGCAAGATTTTACTGCTTCATATTATACCTTTTAGAAATGAACTATATTAAAAGAGATCAAGAAAATGGAAGAAATATTAGTTTCTTGTAACCATATGGCATCTTGTTTCACTTTATCATCGTGAAAGGAGGTAGTGTTATATGCACATTTTGTTTTATATGAAGGCATCTAAAAATAACATTGGAGAATATATACTGGTATTTTTGAAGTTTTTGAATGAAGTATAGTTACAGTTTTAATGAGAGATAGTGGAATACATTGGTGAACTCTAAATTATTCCCCTTGATACCTAGAGAACTCCATGGTTTCATGGGAAGTACTTTTTTTTTTTTGACAGACAAAAGCTTTAATATTTTTAAATAAAAGATGGCATGACCCTTTTTGTTGCTAGAATGAAAATTATGCTGAATGGACTATTTCTGCAGCCCATGCCCTAGTTGGAATGATAGCATACAGGATGTAAAGTATGTATGTCTCACTCTTGGCTCTGACCTCAGGGCCTAACTTTTACTTAGTTACTGTGTTTGCCAGGATATGTATTGAATTTTTCTAGTTTTATATACTCATCTCTCCTACTACTTTGAGAACAATTTGAGAGGAGGAATATATTTATTTTTAGATCCCTAGAGCCTAGGATGTACAAAGTCCTTAATAAATGTTGATTAACTGTTTTTGTTTTTGAGATAGGGTCTCACTCTGTCACCCAGACTAGAGTGTCATGATGTGATCATAGCTTACTGCAGCCCTGAACTCTTCCTGGTCTCAGACCTATACCACAGCCTCCCAAAGTGCTGGGATTATAGGCATGAGCCACCATGCCCAGCTGATTAACTGTATCATACCTGATGACTTATTCATCCAACTCATATTCCTAAATTAAGCTGGTCTTAACTAAGGGAACTGCTCTCAGCTTTGGAACCAGCATAGGGCAGGTCAATTTCAAAGTCTCTACCTCTCCTGCGATTTGATATACCAATTTGCCTCTGACACCTCAACCATAGCCCTTTTTACCTCAAACCACTCTATCTGCTCCCTGGTGTTGAAACTCTGCTTTTCTTCTTCTTCTTCTTCTTTTTTTTTTTTTTTTGAGACAAATCCTTGCTCTGTTGCCCAGGCTGGAGTGCAATGGTGTGATCTCGGCTCACTGCAGCCTCCATCTTTTGAGTTCAAGCAATTCTCCTGCCTCAGCCTCCTGAATAGCTGGGACTATAGGTGCATGCTGCCATGCCCGGCTTATTTTTGTATTTTTAGTAGAGACAGGGTTTCACTTGTTGGCCAGGATGGTCTTGATCTCCTAACCTCATGATTTGCCTGCCTTGGCTTCCCAAAGTACTGGGATTACAGGGGTGAGCCACTGTGCTTGGCTTAAAATCTTGCTTTCTCTTGAAGATACTGCTTTTCTGGTGAACTTTTCTAGTGGAGGCCCTGCCTTCTCTTATTTCTCTAGGTTCATAGGGGCTGATATCAGATCTGCAGAATTCCTTACATACCCCTTGGACCCTTCTACATCAGGGCTGCCAACAGAAATATAATGCTGACCTCCATATGTCACTTAAAATTTTCTGTTGGCTGTATTAAAACATAAAAAGAAACAGGTGAAATTAATTTTAGCTATGTGTTTTATTTAGGCTAACACATCAAAAATTATTATTATAATTATTATTTATTTTTGAGATGGAGTCTCTCTGGCACCAAGCTGGGGTGCAGTGGGATGATCTCAGCTCACTGCAACCTCCACCTCCCGGGTACAAGTGATTCTCCTGCCTCAGCCTCCCGAGTCGCTGGGGCTATAGGCATGTGCCACCATGCCCAGCTAATTTTTGTATTTTTAGTAGAGACAGGGTTTCACCGCATTGGCCGGGATGGTCTTGATCTCTTGACCTCGTGATCTACCTGCCTTTGCCTCCCAAAGTGCTGGGATTGATAACAGGTGTGAGCCACTGTGCCAGCCAAAACTTATTTTAACATGAAATGAATATAAAAATTATTAATGAGTTGTGTTTTATTATTTTATTTGTACTAAATCTTTGAAATCTGGCATGCATTTCATACTTTAACAACATCTCTCAACTCAGACTAGCCCTAATTCAAGTGCTCCGTTGTTCCTTATGTCTAATGGTTACCATATTGGACAACTGGTTTAAATCATGTTTCCTTTGCAATTTCTCAATATTTCAGAGCCTTTCCCTTATATCACCTGTTTGTTGTAACCTTTGCTGTGACCAATAAGATAAGTTTTACTTTTGTCAATTATTCTAGCATCAACTGCCCCTTCCTCTGCTATCATCTTTGAAAACTCTAATATCTATTGAGAGATTGTGATCTCTTAATGTCTTATCATAGCTTCACTTTACCCATCACCATCATATCATTTCACTCTAAAATCGCTTAAGCGCCATTATTCTTTCTTCTTACTGTGATTCATAACGTCCTGTTATTATCTATTTTCATATTCTTTCTCCAGATTTTTTTCTGGATTTGGGTGAAATCATTTTTACATTTATTTTAGCTATAAACTTGTGTATTACTTAATTAAATTGTTGTGCCTACCAGATCTCAGAAAAACTATCATTGATCCATTTGTCAAATATTTATTAAACATCAGCTATTTATTTGTTATATACTTTTCTAGGTGCTGAGGTTAAAGCAGTGGAAACACAACATAGACTCTTGCTCTCAAGGAGCTTGTGTTCTACTGGTGGAACAGATGAGAAAAGCCATTGTCATATGTTGTGTATCAGTTAATGATAAATGTTATGGAGTAAAATAAAGCCAATAAAGGTGGCCAAGTGTCAGGGGTGGGGTTGAAAATTAGATAACATGGCCAACAAGGATCAGCAGAGAAATGACATCTGTGCACAGCACTGGAGGAAGTTAGGCAGTGAGCCACTCAGGTATCTCGGGGAGGAGTGTTTCAGGTAGAGGGAACAGCAGGTGCAAAGGCTTCAAGCCTACCTTCAAGCTTTTGCTAATATGAGAAGCTGTTAGAGAAAAATCATCCAAAAAACAATAATTGATTTTTCCTCCAAATAGATGACCAATGGAAGCAGTATAAAAATGGGAAATGGCAGAAGCCACCAAGTCCAGCCCTGCTCACTTACTGATGAGGGAACTGACACTCATAACAGTTATGTGGCTTTCCCAAGATCAAGCTCTAAAATGGGAGGTTTGACCCTGGACCCAGGTGTCCTGCCACTAAGCCTGCCATGTTTTTGTTCATGCTGAATATGCATCATAATTTTGTGGTTACCCTGGTGGCATGGTTTGATGCTCTAATACAGTTCTAATGCTAAACTCCCCTAAGAATTGGACGGATTCCCCAGGTTAAGTACAGAGCCCTCAACAAGAGCACCCTCACTTCAGATGCCAGTCACAAGTTTAAGGGTGCCCAGGCCACCTGCATTTCTGACCAACTACAAATTCAGGGTTTCCCTCAGATTTGATAATTCACTGGAATGACTGACAGAACTCAGGAAAGCACTGTGCTTAAGGCTATATTTTTATTATAAATATACAAATCAGCACCAATAAAATGAAGAGATATATAAAACCAGATCTGGAAGAGCCTAGACCACAGAACTTACATGTATTCTCCTCCTCACTCTTTTTTTTGGACACAGAATCTTCTTGCTCTGTTACCTAGGCCAGAGTGCAGTGGTACAGTCATAGCTCACTGCAGCCTCTACCTCCTGGACTCAGGTGATCTTCCTGCCTCAGCCTCCTGAGTAGCTGGGACTACAGGTGAATGCCACCATGCTCAGCTGGTTTTTGTTTTTCTGTTTTCAAGGTCTCACTATGTTTCCCAGACTGGTCTCAAACTCCTGGGATCAAGTGATCCTTTCACCTTGGCCTCCCAAAATTCTGAGATTACAGGCCTAAGCAGGGGAGCCCAGCCTATTCTCCCTTTAGGATCAGGACACACTGTCCCCAGACACATCAGTGTGTTCGCCTATCTACCAGAGAGCTCACTGGAGCCTTGGTGTTCAGAGTATTTTTGTTGTTGTTGTTATTTGTTTCATTACATGGTGTTAAAGCAAACTAAGTATGGCCTGAGAAGTTCTCTGTAATTCTGCATTTGAGTCCTGGTGGAGGAACTGCAACCTATTTTAATTGTCAGACAAAATTGAAAACCCAACTTAATAGTATGTAGCTTTAACACTTTTAACTGAATGTTGGCCAATCCCAGCAGCTGTGCTTCAACCACTCACAGACTGCTGAATGTTCAAACTGTGTTCAAATAAGGCAAATGCTGAGCTGTAACCAATCTTACTGTTTCTGTACCTCACTTCCAATTCCAGTACATCACTTTACCTTTTTTGTCTATAAATTTGTTCTGCACGAGGCACCCCTGGAGTCTCTGTGAATCTGCTGGGATTCTGAGGGCTTCCCAATTTGCGAATCATTTATCGCTC
This sequence comes from Plecturocebus donacophilus, assembly GCA_004027715.1. Lineage (NCBI taxonomy): Eukaryota > Metazoa > Chordata > Mammalia > Primates > Pitheciidae > Plecturocebus > Plecturocebus donacophilus. The sequence continues at coordinate 15,691 of PVKP010032477.1, read as the reverse complement.
AATTAAACTCCTTTAAATTTGATTTGGCTGAAGTTTTTCTTTTATCAATGGGCATGATTGATTGAATCATTAGCTACATGATTGAACTCAATCATTAGGCCTTTTCCTCTCCCCAGAAGTAGGGCTAACATCACCTGACTCAAAGCCCCAACGCTTTAATCACATAATTGGTCTTTCTAGCTTGGCAGCCCCCTTCTAAAATTATATAGGGGACTACCATGAGAAGTTTCATTAGCTACTCATGTAGCTACTCATGGTGTGGAACCTACATGTGGTCTGAGGATCTACCAGAAATTACAGATACATCTGTCAATTTGGAAATTCCAAAGGCTTAGAAGCTTTCATCCCCAGAACCTGGGATGAGGACCAGACATATTATTTATATAACAAAGAGAAATTTAAAAACTGTTTGGCTTATAAATTTTATTATAGGAAAGCTAGCCCAGAGATAGGAAAATAACAACTAATGGAGGGCAAAAAGTCCTATAAAGAGAATCATCATGGTCAAAGCTCGTTCATCTCTTTGTTAGAGAGGTAGCTGCTAAGGGTATAAGAGAATTATAAATGAAACGTGTTTAACTCATGTTTCTGATTCAGGCATCTTCTGGAAGACATGGCATTGCAAACACATTGAAATCGCTGAGGATAAAGTTGATGTCACCCATTCCTTGGCTTGAGGGCTTTGGCAATTCCCCTTTCATTACCTCATAGGAGAGGGAAGATCTTTGCTAATGAAGTTCTTTCTGGTGTCTCCTGGGCAGAGGGTAAATCTCACAACAGATATTTGTTCAGTTGCTTACTGTGTCTCCTTCATCATTTTCCATGATCCCTGTAGGATTTTTCAAGTTTAAACAAGCACTTACTTGTGTTTGATATCTAGTTAAAAAGCTAAATAAATAGCTTGGTTGGAAAAGAAGAAAAACATTGCACATACAGAGAGTTAAATATTCTATGGTAGACAGAACTTGATCTTTTCACAAGTATTTTTCCCTTGCTATTTTTACTGTTGAAATTTTATTGAAGTATTTTAAAATTCATTCAGGTGTTTATTCAGCAAATTTCTTTTTGGCATATTTGGCATGTGAAGGGCACTGTATGGAACCATGCTAATACACAGGACTGGGACTGCATTCTCCCCTTTTAGAGCTGCAGCTAGATGATTACAGTACAGTGTGGCAACTTTAATTGATGTAGTTATTTCTCATGTACTGTGGAAGCACAGAAGAGAACTTAAAGGACCTCCAGGGAGTAGAGATACTGGGTCAGGGAAAGTTTCTCAGAGGAGATAATGTCAGAATTAAAGTGTTTATGAATGAATAGACATTTTCCTGGTCAAGGGCATAATGAAGGATTATTCCAGGCAGTCTGTTAAGACATGAGCAGAGACCTAGAGGTGAGCTGTTGAATTGTGTGCTTGAGAAACAGAAGGAGTTCTGTGGAATGTACAGTGAGTTGTAAGAAACGACCTGAAAACAATAAGAAGTGATCACATCGCATGCCATGCTAATAAACCTTGCAGGTCTTTTCAAAAAGAGATCAAGAACAAGAAGAAAGTATCATTTAAAACAAGGTGCTCTCATGTGAGAATATGAATTGTGAGAGAAAGTGCTTTGTATACTTTAGGAGAATGAGTAATGCTGCTGTGGGAGGATGGTAGAGTTAGGAATTAAAAAAAGAGATTCTGTTAGAGGTAACAAGGTAAAGGTTATGCAGAAAACAACTTATTCCAGGAAAAAAGGGTTCACTAAGTATTATATAAATCTGAATAGATCTGGGCTATAGTTTTAATATTATGCAGAATGGAAGCTGCTTAGTAACATGTTTAGATCCCTATTCAAATACTTCCAAGTTTAGAAGGGAAGCAAATTCCAGCTTGAGATTAATAAACATTATTGTACTATATATGTAGGTGGTTTATGGGTATGAATGCACATTTATGTATCTATTCACTAAAATACAAGCTGCCTGAGGGCAGAGATGAGGCTTTCTTAATTTAATTTCATTATTGTGTCCTTAAAGCCTAGAAAATGACTGGTATATAGTAGCTCCTCAATTAAATTTTGTTGGATGAACTGAATATGAAGAAACTAAGATGTATACCCTATTTAAACTGTGTAGGGGGAAAGGCTTCATAATAGATATTCTGCATTTAGGATAGTAAATGAATTTCCAAATCAACAAAACGTTAAGCTAATATTACTCAAAGACTAGAGTTATATTTGGGAAAAATGTCAGCAGTGGTTTCCATATAAGACGATTTATTTTTAGCTTAATTGTACAGAAGTGATCTCATCTTTTATTATAGATTTCTCTGGAGAATTAATGTGTTGATGATCCTGAACCTCTGTGCAGCTCCTCTGGGAAGAGGTACATACTTAGTCATACCTTTATATTGGGATAAAACTTGGAAAAGTGGTGCCAGCCTCAGTTTGTGTTGACTGTATTCAAGAAAGAAGTTATATTACATCAGCAACAGTTAATTTGCTTTGGAAATTTATGCTCAGTCAATAAGTCCAGTATCTGTAAGAAAAATTAGGCTAAAGGCTGAAAGATGTTACACATATGAAAGATTGTTAATAAAGTGGAAGTCGTTATCTATAGGCATAATATTATTCATTGCTAGATTCATTGCCATTAAAATACACTGATAATCTTTGAGTCTTTCTCTCCCTTTGATTTTAGCTCCTTGGATATTGTTTCTTTTTTAGATATAATCCTATCCTTCTGCTCACTTTGCTAAGAGACTGAGTTCAGGGTTGATGTCCCATTAAATGACCTGTTTGCTTAAGTCTCAGAGACTGGCACAGAGGATCCCTCAACAAATACTTCTTTGAGTGAATCCCTTTTGTAATGTTAAAATATTGAAGCAGTTGGTATATGATCATGATGATTCCTTTGCAGGGTAGGAATGAGTTCTTAGGGTAGTAGGGTTTCTAATTTATTAGCTTTCCAATATGACCAATGGAGTAAAATCAGTAGGTATTAATAAATGGTTTGACTAATGGGATGAATGTCTATGGTTGCAACTTTTGTTGCTCCTGGGTGTATGAACATCATGAGGCTTTCTTTGGGGTTGTAGCTCAAAATTGAGATACATGATACACTTAATTCTTGGGTCCTACCACGTTTTTTAAATTTGTTTGTGACCAGGAGCCTTTATGTTATCATTTAAACTTGCTGGGTTGTAGTTAATAAGAATAGATATTTGATGCTTTCAGCATTTAAGATACGAAAGGAAATATTCAATGACTTCTTACCTGTGAAAATACATATATTTTTACTATTATTCAAAATAATTTTATTCTACTATAATCTTAATTTTCAATGTGTGTGATGATGCTTAGCCACAAACCATCCAAATTTACTGTTTGTTTAGTTGTAAGAAGCCTTCACAAATTGGTGCATAACCCATAGCCAATATTGAGGCCATATAAATATTTAACAAAATATTAAAAAGAGAGGTCCTGAAATTTCATAGTGATTCAGCAGAGTTAAGAAAGAAATTTTTGGATATGGTGCTAAAAAAATTATGGAGTCTTGAGTCATAATGTTTCTTCTCTGGTATTTCATCTAATATTCTCAGATTTCTAATTTCTGGGGTTGAACTTATCCCCTTTCATTTCTCTTGTGTCCCTCTATTTAAAAGAGGATTTACATAATGGTTGCTTCACTGTTTTCTAAGCCTGCGATAGTCTTTCCAAACTCAAAAAGACAATTGTGCCTATTATTTTTGCTTAGGAATTTAAATGGTGCGTGTAGATTTTAAGATCTCTCGTATTTATTAGATGACTACCATCTACTTCTCCCTTGTTTTTCTCTGTCAGTCTTCCTCAACAAGCATGCCCTAGTTTCCCTTTCTTCATTATTCTACTCATTGCTTAATCCCCTGCCAGAGTGATAGTCTTTCTTATTCTTCTTCTGATAATTCCAAGGAAATCAGGGGCCTCCTAATCACGCAGTGCTCATTGTTTTACCTTGATGAAATCATTGGCCTTGGTGGTCATCCCTCTGCAGTATTTCAGTGCTCCCTCTGCCTTAGGATGATCATGATGATTCCTTTGCAGGATAGGAATGAGTTCTTAGGGTAGTTCTTAGGTGAGTTCTTAGCCTGTGACATGGACTAGTCATCATCGTGCTCTCTAACTGCTTCTCCTTTCTCTCTCTTCTTCCAGTCTTTAAAGTTAGCAATGTTAAAATTCTATTCTTAGCTTCTTGCTTTTCCCTTTTCTTTCTTGTGAAGAAGCTTTAACTCTGTCCTCTTGACATTCAATATCTATCTGACAATAAGTTTGGAAAACAACAGGGCAGAACAAAGTGTAGAGAGCGCTGGGAAGTGCATTACACCTTAAAAAACACTTCCCTCTTCGATGAGTTGAGAGAGGATCCCACCTAACCATTGAAACTGCTCTAAATTAGACTATAATCCTGGTGCCAGGATAGATCCAGCACACCTATCTTCCCTTTGCTTTAAATCTTGGATTCAATCTGCTCCCTGTTAAACAGAGAGTGAAGCTAAGAGCTTTCTAAATCATGTGTTTGGTCAACACATTAGTCTGGATAGAACATCTTCCTTCTAGGATGAAAACAGTGTAAACCCTAAATTCGGGGCTCATAACGTAACAGTGCAGGTTAAGGGAAAGACTCATGAAGGTTAAGGATTAGAAAAAAGTATTGTATGTATATATATATTTATATATTCTTTTGCCAGAAATAACATGCTATTTTAGTTAAGTTTCAGGCATCCTAAATTGACTACTGATGGCAGAGTCTCCATGAAAGAGTATAAAGGCCAAAAGAAAGTATATTTTGAGGTTAAAAAAAAAAAAGAAGAGAGAGAGAACCTGTATAACTAGATAACGAGCAAAAGATGGCAAGGGAAAAAATAACCCAATCAAACAAAATGGTGAATTAAAATTTACATTGGAGTGTTTAAGGAACAGAATTGGCATAATGAAAAATATAGTCAATCATGAGTAGGATACTTATGAAAAGGGCTTCTAGAACACAGAGAAAAAGGGCACTGAGATGAGAAAGGCAGATGAGCCGGTGACAGAAGTGAAGGATTGGGCTCAAAGGTCCACCTATCTCAGGATGTAGGAATACAAATGTGATTTCCTGTTGTCAGTATCCTCATAAGGTAGTCAGATACATAAGATGTAGGGGAGGCTTCCTGGTAGACATAAGATTTTAGTTGTGCTTAGAATAGGTAATACTTGAGCAGGCAAAGACAAAGGAGGAAAGGCATTCTAGGAGACTGGCAGGTTGGATCAGGACAGAGAGATATGAGAATGTTGGGCATTAATTTATGAGTCAGAAATATTTTGCATCATCTTCCATGTAGGAACCTCCAATTTTGGTTTGACAATGAGCAAGACAGAAATGATCTGTTCCTTCATGGAGCTTATATTCAAGAGGGAGGAAGCCAGACAATATACAGGGGAATGAATACATAAATAAGATAATTTCATATCATGATATGTCTTGTGAAGGAACCAAGTCAAATATGGTAGAGAGAAACTGGAGTTGGAATCCCCAGTTAGGTAGGGTGGTCAGGGGAGCCTTCTCTGAAGTGATGATGTTTGAGGTGAGACACGATTGGTAGGATGAACCCAGCCATGCAGAGTCAGAGGAGCCTTTAAAGAGAAGAAATAGCAAGTACAGAGGCATTGAGGTTCAGGGCATGTTCAGGAAGTGATCAGTAGCCTCACGTATATGGTTAGAGCTGTAGCTAAACTTCTAATCTGGGTTCTTATTTTCATACAAAGACTGCAAAAACATTTGGAGAGAATACTAGTCTTGGGAGTTAAAAATGAGGCATGGTTCCATTCTCAGCTCTACCAGTTATTGTCTTGAGAACTTTGGGCAAGTTATTTAACCTTTTTTGACTTCATTTCTCTGATCCATGACATGAGGGTAATGGTCTAGAGATGTACACTGCACTTGGGTAAACATACCATCTTTCCCTGGGGATACACAGTCGTGTCTCAGTAGATGTCAACCCAGAGCCACAGTATAGATAGACACTGTGCCACTTCCTGGACTATTAATTTCACTAAGGGTTTGGGAAAATGCATATGTAAATAATATCCTGCACTAGAATGCAAAATTATCTTACATTTTTGAGATTACAAGGTCAAATGCCAAGATATTTCATGCTTTTGACAAGCTACTTCAAACACTATTTCCACACTCATAAACATGCTTCTGACATGAATTTCAGTGGGAAAGTCTCAAAAGCATTAATGTAGACAATCTCTAAGGTATTTTTTAGCCATGGGCTTGTGATCCATGATTCTCTTAAAGGCTCTTCATTCTTGAATTATTTATTGTTAACCTTTTTTTAAATGAATGAATGAATTGTGCAAAGTAGATTATTTTATGTTGCTTTTAATTCAAGGGGACTTCTTGTCAATTCAAAGAAAGGGCTTTAAAACCAAAGTACTTCTAAGTGTTGTGGGGGATATTAAACATAAAGTTTAGAGAGAGGGAAATAATCTTATAAATTACTTGTGATGAATATTGTTTTCCTTTCCCAACAATAATCACAGATGCTTCACTCTCCGACTGGGTCTTAGAGGAGATATATTTCCCTTTTGATCAGAGTTTACATTTAAAAATATACCTGTGTTAAAAGCACATTTTCTTTTCTCCTAATTTGGAGTTCAAGCAATATGTTCCAGAGGTTTACATGGGGATACTTTTACTGTAACTAAGAGAAAACACCACTTAAACTGGCACAAACAATAAACAGATATTATCAAACAGAACTGAAGTCTGGATCTCAGGCAGTGCCTTGCTCCATTTATCTGAGACCTCAGCTCTGCTCTATTCTGTGTCTCTATTTTTCTAAAATTGGCTTCCACTCTGGTCACAAGATAATTGCCACCAGCAGCAGCAATTGTCCCTAATTGCAGTGGGAGAAAGAATGTCTTCTCGAATCAGAGACTAAAAATCTTTTCTTTCCTTCAGTCTGACTAACTTATGTCTTATACTCACTCCTGAACCATTATCACCAAGGCTAATGAAATGATCATGATAAAAGTAGGCTATCTGGACTTAGCATTGGGTTTGGAGATAGGATTGTTCCCCCTGAGAAGGATAGGCTGCACTGGAGAGTGGAAACCTGAACTAAATCATGTCTCCGTTAGGAAAGAGGAAGAGGGAGGGTGGATACGAGGTGGTCAACACCCCTTATATGTTAAGGCAAGTCTATAGAAACAACTAGAGATGTTTTATGCGTGAGTCCTAATTTGTTCTTCAATGGCTGCACCTAAATTCTGTGAAGTGGCAGTTTCCTTGTAGTGGCTGGAAACAGAAAGGGACTGAAATTTTTCACTTAGAAAATACTGAGTGTGTCCCTACTATGTTTCAAAAACTGAAACCCATGGGCTCCTCACATAAATGAATAATAATGCAGGAATGATGAAGAGCATAGGGACATGTCTTATTGATCTTATTTATCTTCAATCAATATGTGTTCTATTATAAGCTCTAGAGGAATAGGGACATTTTTTGCTGCTTTGTTGGCTGTGTATCTCTAACATCTGACATGTTGCCTGACACATACTGAGCATACCACACATATTTATTGAAGTAATATTTCTTGGAGCCAAAATTATTAATGATTTTTGAAAGGACAATGCAATAATAAAGGGATATGTAACAATATCTCACAGGCTTGAATATTTGGATGGTTCTGTAAGGTAAGAAATCTGAGGAGGTCAATTAATTCCTTCTCACTTGGAGGGTATGGACAAGTAGTAAAATATTTTTGATGTCAGAAAAGCTATGAAACCACGATATAGTGTAACAAGTTGGAGTGGTGTCTATGCTGCAGAAGCCATTTCTCTTACTAAGAATACTTAGCATAGCCCCAAACACATAGTACACATTTAGTAAATCATTGATGAATGAATGATGAACTTTCTAATCAGATTTGGGAGAATATTGTGATTAGATTAAGTAGTTCATATCCTACTGTGCCTGCATGCTTTTATTTTTTTCTTTGCTCTTAGTGGTGTGATTTGTGATGTTATTCGTGCTTTGTTATTTTAATAGCCATATTTCTAGTGGAAAAATGTGGCCTGGTGAAATGTGCTTGACTTGCCTCACTATTCCATGCTGAACGAGAGTCAGCTTGTGTGCAGCACGTGACATGGACTGGACACCTCACAACATTGGCTTCTTAGTGTCTGAAGAAAAATAACTTGAAGGCCTACTAACCAAATATGCAGATTGAAGACTAAAATCATGTAGTATAACTTGACAGCACATTTGGAAAGGACATGAAAGATCATCCAACCTAACCCTCCTGTTCCCTAGCTGGGAAAACCTGAGGCCAGACTTGAAGGGCAGTGGCCTGCCATGTCAGAGAAGGTAAATGATAGAGGCAGAACTCGAACTCGGGTGTCTCAGCTTCACTGCAGTACTTCTACCAGGCGAGGAATTAAGGATAATTGGGAACAGCAGGCTTATTTTAAAAGTTTGATTTTAGGCAGTAGCTAGCTTCGAGCTATGGGAGTATTGTATAAGTCCTGAATCGGCCTTTATTTCACTAATGGGCTATTTGGAATAGGGAGAAAAAATTAAAGTAACAATTTCTCCTTTGGTGATGGAGAACATTATTACATGTAAAAAAACTGAAGTTATTGTCAGAGAAACTGGTAACATTGACTGTAGAACACAGAATTTTAAACAAAAACCTCCTCAGTGACTGCTGAAGTACATTGTAGGGTAATGACTTTGCTAACATTGAGCAAAGAAGCACTCCTTGGAGAATGTTTCAGTCACCTGTGTGGAGGAAAGTCTATCCATTCACCTGTTAGTATGTCTATCATCATTAGTCTTATTAAAATATCTAATAAAAAGCCTATTTATTAATTTATCAGAATTAATTCTTTCATACTGTTTCTTTTTATTTTTCAGAAATTTTCTTAAACAGGTATTACTATAATGTAGTAGATTGTAGTAGATTATAGTATAATCTATATTCTTAGTATATTCTCCAGGTTTGGAAATTCCTGACATTCTGTGTTTGTTTTTCCTTACTGGTTGACCAGATACGGTAAGAAAGTCCTGACACTCTATATCCCTCTATATGACTTCAGACAAATGAGAACTAAATTTGTGTTCATTCCCTGCATGTTGTCTTGTACTTCTCATAGGCCATACACACTTGAGCATGTGTTTTAATGCCCTTTTGCCTTTTCCAGCATACTTACCATTTGCCTGGCGAAACTCATGGAAGGATTGGGGAGTGCATGCTGCTTGGCAGTCTGCCTGAACCTCGTTTCCTTGGTACTTCCGCATTCTTTTTCACTTCTGGGCATGACTGTGTATGTATAGATCTTTATTTATCTTCTCTGATTTTGTATATGGGATGGTAATTTTAAAAATTCTTTTGGGATTGTTTCTTGAAACTCATCTGCAGAGTCCTGTGGAATTACTTACTTATACCCTCTTCCTATGAATCTTATCTCAAGTGCCCCAATTCTGTTAGAAGAGCCAGAGTCTCATCATTTCTTTTAAAGTGATATGTCACTAATAAAATTTATTTATAATTTGAATGAAGAAATTCTTACCTTGCTCTATTAATTTTTATCTGGCTTCTCTTATGAGAGAGGCATCGTTTGTTTTGTGACACCTCTCAATGTTCTCTCAAGTAGCCAGTTCAGAACAAGATAACTGTTAGAATCAGCTAATCCAGTACAGTTCCATACCAAATTTTCAGGAGTTAGGCTATAATATGTTGATATGCCCAGAGAAGACAACAATAATTGCGAGGATGTGACTGCTTCTTTCAGCTTACAATGTGACTCTAAGGAATTTGCACAGACACATCTCTGTCTCTACCTGCAGCATGGGCCCCATCATATGTATCAATACTTTTTCCCAGCATTTCCCCTAGATTTTAAATGGAATTTGTTTAGTGTATAGTGCATTTAGCAGATAGTTATTATGTGCCCACTGTGTGCCAGGCTGTTTGCATTGTGGTGATATTGACAGATATGATGACATAGACTTAAATACAGGGTGAACTAACATTATTTCAGTACTTTCTATGTTGCAGGCATTGTGTTAAAATATGCTGAAAAATTATCTCATTTAATCCTTTTGAAAGCTCAAGGAGTGTAACTACAACAATTACTCCCATTTTATAGTTTAGGAATTGAAACTTAGGGTAAGGGACCTTCCCAAGATTTCTCAGCAAGTGGATAGCAGAGCTGGGATTTCAACCAGGTCTTTCTGAATCTGGAGTCTGGGTTCTTACTCTGTACTGATTCATAAGTACAAGTGGGTTTGAAGATTTGGTGTAGGGGGCTATGGCAGCCTTTATCTGATGATTTCTACCTTCTTTTTTTCTGAGACCTGCTGAAAGTTGAGTGGGGGTACATAGAGGGGGATAGAAGTTGGTGAAGAGTTGAGAAGAACTCTTTTTGTGTAGGAGGGTGAGGTGATGGTGGAGAGTGGGTGTGTTGAGCATTCCCAAGGAATCAGTTGATGCTGTGGACCATGACTTAGTAAGATATCAAACTGCCAAATAATGTGCGGTATTGCAAGACAAGTTTTTTGTCTGTTTGTTTTTGAGACAGGATCTCACTCTGTTACCCAGGCTGGGGTGCAGTGGCGTGATCAGCTCACTGCAGACTCAACCTTCCCAGGTCAAGTGATCCTCCCACTTTGGCTTCCTCAAATGCTGGGATTATAGACATGTGCCAGCATTTGAGGCAGCTGGCACATGCTAGCCTAAGACAAGTTTTTTAAAAAGGAAGTCAAACAACCTAGTAACTATTTGTATCAATTGGAATTAGGTACAGCTGCTTGTAAACCCAAACTACTAGTCATTTAAGATAAAGGTGCATATTTCTCTCATCGAAAAGAAATTTTGAGGTAGATAGTGAAGGGCTTGTATGGTATTTACACAGTCATCAGTGCCTCAGCACGGGCTGAATCATATATATATATATATTTTAATCTGCAGCACGGGCTGAATCACATATTTCAGTATTTTTTTCCCAGGGATTTTCCCTATATTTTAAATGGATTTTGTTTAATGTATAGTGCATTCAGCAGAATTTATTTTATGCCTACTGTGTGCCAGGCTCAGAGAGAGACCGTCTTTTTGATCTACTCTTCTTAGGCCAGGCTTTCTATCCTCAAGGCCACCTCATATTCCCAAGGTAACTGCTGAAGTTCTGGCCATCATGCCCATCATGCACATTTCAGATAGCCGGAGGGAGAAAAGGAGGAAGGGTAAAGGCTGTCAACTGAGTCAGTTCCCTTTGGAGTATTTTCCTAGAAGCCTGTCAGTGACTTTTGCTTAAATCTGTTTGGATACTCTTAAGTGCAAAAGAATTCAGGAAGGTTTTGGTTTTAGTTTTGTTAACTAAGGCACATTGTTGCCTATAACTATATAGGGGCCTGATTTTTTTTAAAAAAAGGATATTTTGCAGTCTCTGAAACACTTTCCTACTCAGAAATCTGTTGTACACTCAACATTTGCAGACCTTAGTTGAAAATTTGACAATGTATAGGTATATTGTGAAATTTTGTTACAAGCTTCGAATGTAAATAGCTGCCACTGATTTCTCTTCAAGATGACAGAGAGCACCGAGTCCTGGTTTTATAGGAGAGTAAAAGGCAGTGATGTTCCTGTCCACCTCCCCACCCCTACCCTGGGGCAAGCCTTGCACCATGTAAATTGCTTTGGGGGTTACTGATGTGTTCTAGAGTCAGGGAAGCTGTATATATTAAAAAAGTGTTTACTGCTGATTGTTTTGTGTATTTATTAATTGGTTTTCCTCATTCTTTCCCAAAGAGAAAATTTCACAGTTGTTGGCTCTTCTTATAAACCGTTGGTTTCTAAATGAAATATAAACCAGCTACACGCTTTATAAAAAGATAAGGTAAAATAAACACTTTTGAAACAAGCATGATTTATTTCATATTAATAATTTTTCATGTCTCTGTTTATGGAAGCAGCAGTCTCCTTTTTCTAGTCCTCTTTCCTTACGGGTAGCAGGCAAGTGAAAAAATGAGCAGGAGCCTTTGTAGCTACTTTTTAGTGACACTGGGGAGAAGTTAAAGATGGCCTGAATTCATAAAGTCATGTAAAAGAGGAACATTCAGGGTGGAGGAAAAAATAATGTCTTTAGATCTATGGAACTGATTCTTCAACCATTTAAGTGCTTCGTATTGGAGATTCCAGTTTCTCTGGATGGTTTTAAGCAGGTTCAGATGGAACCATTCTTCCTGATTTGTGTGTTCAGTCCTAACTCTTTGCTAGTTCGTGTTTGACTTAGTATTATGTTCTGCCCTTAGTATACTAATGCGTGATTGGGTGCAGTCAGTGATGTCAGGCCACCTGTGGGTACCCCATCCCCACTCTGCTCTGAGTCCAAAAGCAGGAGGCTGCAGCACTAGGAGAAATCAGTGCATGGGACCCAGTGATGGGAAGGTGAATTCAACTGGGAATTATTTTAATAGACGTAAAGAACAAGGCCAAAGAATTGCTCAAAAGCCTGTCTGGAAGGTAGCTCAGACACCTTCCAGCGATCCAGATAAGGCTTTTGTTCTTGTGTATTGACCTTATGTATTGACATGTCAGGAGTCAGGAGCTGTCCCTTTCCTGGGTATTTTGTGTGGAATCTTGCATGGAGCTTTAGGCAGTTGGCACAAGTTGGATTTATGGAAAATAGTTTTCTCTGCTGTTTTGTTGCTACCAGGACAAAATATCAGATCGGAGGCTTTCATAACATTTTCTTTGCTGTTGTAAACAGTTCTCTGAGCTGAAGGGCTTCATGACTGGTAACAATGGCTCACATATCACCTGCCTCTAATGGTAACATCGGGACATCTCATTTCCCAGTAGTGACTTTAATTTCCTGTCACCATTTCCTAGATGGTTATGTTCAGAGGCTGGGTTATGCCATGGCACATGAAAGGGAATGACAGGATGCATCCTCACTTCATGTTACAATTTGCCTGAAGGTCATTAGAGGAGTCCTTTTATGCCTTACTGCAAATTAGTGGGTCACATGATTGCATTCCCATTATTTGGTAGTGGGATTGAAGTAGTAGGGAGGTGGAGAGTATAACATTCAAAATAAGTAGAAGTATTAGTGGGGCAGCAGTGGTCCTCATGGACACTGATAAGAAGCTGAATAGAAATTCTCCTAAGATGATGAAATTTTAAGGAAAGCCTTTTGGAGTATGGGCCTGATTTCTGTCTGAGTTACATAACTTTCTTTCCTAGACTCATAAAAATATTAAGAGTAATCAGTGACATGGTGGGGGAGAGGTTATTCTTCACTAGACATCAAAAGGTCTCCTTAGTTCTTGGGTTCCTTTCATAACTTCCTTGATGGTCCTTTCCCTCCAATCACTGGAGAGTGCTTAGTGCTCTTGGAGCTTTTGGGACATGAATGTGATGTGTGCCTTGTTGTCGTGTCTCTCACAACATCCAGCTGCTTAAAGGAGATAAAAGGCATGTGTGTGGGTATAACAAGGTGGTTGTTTTTCTAATCAGGTTGAGGGCAAGGACCAGGGGTGACTGCAAAGGAGTGATTATACCAGTGGGCCAGGAGACATTAAGCTGGGTAGGCGGGAGAGTAAAAATCATGAGGTGGTGCGGAGAAAGCCATTGGCATACTCTGTTAATTAGGTGGAAGGGAACCTTGCTCAACAATGCTGGACAGCTGAAGTTTTATTATTTAGTACAGGTTTGTCAAGGTCAGGCATTTTTTGGGTAGTTTCTTTCTTGACTTATCCTAATTCTTGATAATCTTTATGTGTTTTATGATTCAAATTGACTTATTGCCAAAACTAAATTTATTAACAATCTACTCTTTACATACATGTTCTTGATATACCTTTAAAATGTTCTGTTGGATTTATATTATTGATAATTATTTGCTTTTTAAATATTTCTAGTTAATCTGCCCTTAGCCCTTCTTATATGAATTGATTATATATTATATTCAATCTACAAATAAGTACATCTAGAAATATTTTAACTTTACCTAGGTAAAAGTTTGCTTCAGGCATTTTATATATAAGACATTTAACAAAAATTTATAATATTGCCTTAATATATCTCCAGCTCTTTCCTTCTTTTGAATGTCTACTTTATCCTACTTCAGTGACGGTACAAGTGAACATTATACATTGTGACACATTTTTCTGGCTTACCTCATATCCTTATCCCTCTCATTGGAATAGGTAATTGAGATAATTATCTGGGGGAAAAAAGTCAAGCCCCAAACCAAATTCTTGCTTCATTTCATTGGTGTCATTGAGGTGCCTTCCTTTATGTCATTAGGAAGCAGACAGTAGTCTGTTTATGTAAGCCCAAAATAAGGGAGAATGATGTAATGATGAATGCAAACAAGTCCCTGTGTAGTCTAGAAAAGGAAATGGAGTTGCAGAGAAAGAATTTGCAATTTTCCCCCAGCACTGCTCAGGGGGCAAATGTTTTGCTTATTAATGAATCACCTTGCTCTTTACATAAAATATCCCCAAGGTAGAGAAGGGCAGTTCCTTGGGGTATCTCATTCAGATTCCCTAAGGAATATAATAATCTTAGCTTTGCTCTGTTCTCACCAAGCAAGCTGCCAGCTGCTAACTCTGCTTTCAGGTAAACACCCTCCCTCTTTCCCCAACCCTGAGGAAGGAAGGACAGGTCCCATGCAGATGTGTCCCTAGTTCTTGGATCAAACAATATGTTCCACTTAAAAAATTGTAATTTGGGATTTATATAGATTATTTCCTTCTTATTAGACTATAATAAATCCACTCTTTCATACCTGTTAGAGCCTGGGGGAACCTAACAAAACTGCTTTTCTGAAACTGCAAAAAGTCATGGTGATTATAAAGTGACATCCCTTTGTGGGATGGAAGCTCAAATGACCTCTGGCCTCACTCATTTCTGAACCATTCATGATGCATGTTCAGTATTTGTGCATTAATTTTTTCATGTTCATTTTAAGGTTAGTTCAAGGCATAAAGAAATCTTAAATGAAAAGATATTTTCTTCATGTATTCTTAGTTTTCATTTTATGTCTTCATAAAATGTTTTTAGTGTTGTAGAATTAATGATATTCTAGGAGTTTTGGCGAAAGTTGCTAAATGGAGACTGGTATTCGAACTTAGGCTTAACATTTTCTTTTAGTTTATTTTGATGGCATTACTCTTTCTTGGGGACAGCTAACATAAATAATAGGGAACCATTGTAAATGTGAGAAAGAAGGATCATTTTTTTTCTGGAAAAGAAAACTTCCTGTTGATATGGTTTTTTTAAATACTTGTTTGAAAATATTTTAATGTTCTAAAACTTTGGGATCTGGGAGACTTAAGGGGAAGTACAGAACAAAAGGGAATACATTTGGGAATATCATTGGTTGGGGTGATTGTTAGTTTTATGTGTCAGCCTGCCTGCCCACAGAATGCTGAGATAATCTGGTCACACATTATTCTGGTGTTCTCATGAGAGTGTTTTGGATGAGGTTAACATTTGCATTGACCGACTATAAGATGGCCCTCTCTAATCAGCTTCATCAACCTTTTATTTTTATTTATTTATTTAAATAAATAAATATAATTTATTCATAGAATAAAAAGGTTGACTCTTCCAAAGTAAAAGAGAATTCCTTTTGCCTAACTGCCTTCAAACTAGAACATCACCTTTTTTTTT